>JBBBWG010027079.1:0-54984 GCA_037176905.1 Azolla pinnata | reverse complement strand
AACCATCTGGAAACCCTAACACCCATGAACCACTGCATCTGTTGCAATATCTTCACATGTGCACGATTATCTGCTAAGATCAGTACACTAAAATACCCAGAAAGATGCATGAACAAACTGCAGCCTGAAATTGGGAAAGAAAAACCAAGCGCCTGAAACATAGAAAAAAAAAAGCAGAAAAAGGATTGAGCATTCTTTCGGCAGATGGGGAAGTGGGAGTGGGGGGCTCGAAACGCGATTCGCTGTTTCCCCACGGAACCCTAAAAAAGGCAGACGGAGGTACAGAAGAGGAAGAGGAATCATGGCGGCCATCAGAATACGGACACCTGACGGGTGTCGAGAAAGCCCTACAGGAGGATCGAGAGCCTGCAAAAACCGCCCCCATACCTTGAATTACGATCGCAGAAGTAACAGCAGAAGAAGCAGAAGCAGAAGCAGAAGCAGCAGCAGAAGCAGAAGCAGAGGATGATGGCGGCGACGACGACGACGACGACGACGACGACGAAGAAGAAGAAGAAGAAGAAGATGCTGATGATGATGAGGACTGGCACGAAACCACGCCGTATATACATACGATAAGGTATATACGGACCGTGTATATCTACGTATACGGAGTACATACGTATTCATCGGACATATTCCTTGATCTCGTTAGGGTACTGTATATACGGCGTAGCTACGGTGTATAAACGTACATTATACGCTGTATTAATTCGGTTCAGTCCGGTTTGGGAGTTGGTTTGGTTCTGTTTTAGCTCTGACAGTTTGAATTGAACCATATCATCCCGAAGCAAGTTCTGGACTGTGTTTTATAACTCAAACCGTCGTCATGTAATCGAACAAATATAAATCTCGTAAGATTGTTCCATGCGTAATATTTTTCTGGAGCCATTTAAACTGGGATTCGATTCGGTTCGGTTTTTAACTATTTGGAAACAGCTAGATTCGGTTTTATGATTACGGGGAAGGGTTTTTAACTATTTGGAAACAGCTAGATTCGGTTCGGTTTCATAATCGAGAGAAACAGCCTAGTTCAAAATTTTTTTTTTTCTTAACCAACCCAATGTGGCTCGGATTGAAGCTTTCAAGCAACGATGGTTTTTGTTTTGGATCGGCTTCATCCTCTGATAGTTTTTAAGGTTGAGCTCGGTTCAATTCGGCTCTAGCATTTTAAAAAGACCGAGAGGAGCCGATAATGCGTGGGCTGGGCTAGCCCCTCTGACAAAGCAAATCGCCCGCCGCAATTAAGCAAAAGCAGAAACTTCATATGTCCGAGCCCTGAACCCCTAAACCCTAAACCCTAAACATTTGGAATCTGAAGCGAAGATGCCAAGTCGACAGATCAACCCTAAACCCTAAATGTAAGCGCCTTAACCCTAGACCCTAGACCCTAAACCCTAAACCCCAAGCGCCTTAACCATGAACCCTAAACCCTACACCCCAAGCGCCTCAACCCTGAACTCTAAACCCTAAACCCCAAGCACCTTAACCCTTAACCCTAGACCCTAAACCCTAAACCCCAAGCGCCTTAACCATGAACCCTAAACCCCAAACCCCAAGCGCCTCAACCCTTGAACCCTAAACCTTAAACCCCAAGTGCCTTAACCCTGAACCCTAAACCCTAAACCCCAAGCGCCTTAACCCTTAACCCTAGACCCTAAACCCTAAACCCCAAGCGCCTTAACCATGAACCCTAAACCCCAAACCCCAAGCGCCTCAACCCTGAACCCTAAACCCTAAACCCCAAGCGCCTTAACCCTGAACCCTAAACCCTAAACCCCAAGCGCCTTAACCTTGAACCGTAAACCGTAAACCGTAAACCCTAAACCCTAAACCTTAAACCCTAAGCATCCGGCGCCTCGAGCCATGATGCCAAGCCAATTTCCTGGGAAAATCATCACAACACATGAGATGGATCAAAAAAGAAGAATGTATTTGTAAAAATGAGTGGCTCACATTGACCCTCAATTTGAATGACACAAATTGGAACAACACAACAGAAAAACAGGGGAAACAGGGGAAGGAACAGGGGAAGGAACAGAGCAGGGGAACAGAACAGGGGAAGGAACAGAGCCAGAGAGAGAAGCCATGGAAACTCTACCTGCGCTCTCTCTCCGCTTCCCTTCCTCTTCCCTCCCCCATCCTCTGCCTCGCCTTTCCTCCATCGCGCCCTCGTCCCTCTCACCTGCTCGCCCAACAACCATCACACTTCCGGCTCCTCTTCGTCCACCCGTTCCATGTCGCGCTTCCGTTCCGCAATCACAGATTCATGTATCAGAAGGTGATTAGATTCTTAGGCAAAAGAACTGCTTGTTTTTTTGGGGGGCCCGTTAAAATGGAGCAAAAGTTTTAATTTGATTGCAGAATCCCCATCCAAGGACTCCTTCTCAAAGGCACGGAAATCCTTGGAGTCGATCGAGGTTTTCAATCTGGAAGGAAATTGCGTACATGTGACTGATCTATGGAAGGATCGGAGAGTCTTGATAGGGTTTACTCGTCATTTCGGGTAACTGGAAAATAAAAACGAAAAAAGCAGAACAAAAATCGTTCCTTCTTTGAAAGAGACCGGTTTAGTAATGAATTTTGTTGCTCCCGGAAAAGATAGAGTTTCTGCTAATTCGCAGATGTGTTCTTTGTATGAAGCGGGCCAATTTGCTTGCATCACGCAAGGTAGAGACGCTCTATTTCTTCTGCAGTTTTTATGTTGCATTTACAGATTATATGCATACGTGTGCATCTGCGTGTATGCAATAGATGTATGTGCATGCATATACATATATCCCGTAGATGTATTTGTATATATGTATACATATTTGCAGTGCATGTAGCTGCATGTGTATTAAGTATATATAGAGAGAATTCAACATTTTGCCGAACTACGGCTGATTTTGGACCTTACAGGATGAGATTGATGGAGCCAGTACCTCCTTGATTATAATCGGCCCTGGAAAGGTGGAACAGGTAATCGAGCGCAAGATCAATCCTTTAGACTGGATTTTGTTGCCTAGTCATCATATTGCATTACACAGTTTTGTCATCATTTATGCATCAATTAAATCGCTTATCATAATCGAGGGTGCATAAATGGGCTGCATTATACATCCATGCTTGGTGGATAGATAAGAAAAAGAATAGTATAACAGATCTTAATTATCAGCAAGCTAGTTCTACAATTTTGAATCAGACATAAGCAGTATGCAGCATTGCGAGTCTGGAGATGTAGATTCCCCTGAATCTTGATTGAATCAGGTGAAAGAAATATGCAGCACTGTATTCGTAGAGATGTCAAGATTTCCCTGACCTTGAATTTCTGCTTTGGCAGGCAAGGGAGTTCGCTAAAAACACTAAGTTTCCTGGAGGTAAGACATTTTTATGGCAATCGTTCTTTTGATAACATAAGTTTTCAGAAACTGGAGCATCATCACACATAGCACTGGAGATACCGATCGAATTTCCTATTGAAATTGCAGAGATCTATGCTGATCCAAGTTTTGCTTCTTATGAGGCATTAGAGTTTGCATCAGGGATCGGATCAACGATTTCTTTGACAGTATGTTTCCTTCCATTTTTTGTCTCGGATTTCAGCATCATGTGTTTTTTAAATATCACTAAAACTTCTGCCTAATAATATGTGCATTATGTCTGGCTTTTCCACCATGTTTTCCTTAAAACCTTTACCCTAAACACTAAGCGCTAAACTCTAATCTTTAAACCTTAAACTGTGATTTTTTTTTCTTTTCTTAACCATGTTTTCCACAGACAGGTTTGAGGATCATAGCTGCCTATCAAGAAGGGTATCGACAAGATTGGGATCTTTCATTTGAAGAGGAAACAGTGTCACGGGGTGGATGGTAAAGCCCTTGTTCTTTCTAAAAATACCCTAAAAAATCTGAATTCCAACCAGGTTCTATGTAATAAATGTCTCTTCATTGTATAGCTAAAACGTTTACTGCATTGAATGATGATTTCTATTAAGAAAATGTCATTTGATGCCCTTTCAAGTGTATATGGAGTAATGGTATACAAAAGAAAATGTCATGGGCATCAGGCAGTTATAACATATGGGATTTTCAATCATATGCTTGTATACCTCTCAGAACATCATATAATGCTGTATGCTATTCTTGGATTAAGAAGCATGATAAGGGGAAAAAACATGCATACACATGAGATTTTACTTAGGATCAGATGCAGATATGCTCAAGGGAGAGAGCTACTCATGACTGTCTTTGGCAATTAAATTTCATACCGATGCACTGGAATTATGGTTAACCCTTAAATCCATAGGGATGTTTGGAGAAAGTATAGACTAAGACATGCTTTATATTCATCATAGGCACTACTTTTTGTTTTTCTGGTGTAGGCAACAAGGAGGTGTGCTTGTTGCTGGTCCGGGAAAGGATAATATTGTGTACATATTCAAGGTAATTTATATGCCATATGAATAAGTATCTAAATCTATACTAGACTATGTGTATATATATACATCGATAAATAGATTGATTGATATAAGACTGTTCATTCAAAGTCATTGTTGTATGGGATACTTTTTCCAACAAATTAGTGGAATGTGATGATCTTTAAGGATATACAAGCTGGAGATGAACCAGACATGGATGAAGTATTGGCAGCTTGCCGCAAATAGGAGGCTCTTCTCTCCACATATTTATATATGAGCAGTGTTGAAAAGAAAATCGCATTTGCTATGCTTATTTTTCTCCCTTGGAAGGAGGAATACCTTGGAATCTATATAATCTTTGTAATGTATACCAATCTTAGCATTGTTCTTATGTGATTCAGTGTTTTAATAGATTGCGTATAACGTGTTCCTTGGAAGGGGAATATTGTAGATAACCTACCCTGAAACAAAATTCCATTTTTTGCTGTGCTAATTGCCTGAAGTGTTATTCACTGTGTAGTTGATCGATGCTTTGGTTTCCTAAAGTTCTCAACAGAACACATCACACATCCAATACGATTCTCTTTATGAACTAGTTATATGGAATTGCATCAGTAGTCTTACGCAGATCATGCCTTGGTTGGGTAGCCATCTAACACAATCTAACTGTGTTGTCTTATATATGATTGCACCTCTCCTCTTAGGCAGTATGCTCATTGCAGGTCAGCAAGTGGGCAATGCTTTGGTGATGGATCCAATAAGGTAATGTATCAAAAAGGGAAAGCTTGAACTAGACAGAAAATTTGGTGGTCTGCAATCTTTATACCAAGAAAAGTATGATGATGATTCAGTCTTCGGTTTCTCAATTGAGCTTTAGGATTTTGGTTCTTGAGTCTATATAACCTTGTGTGTTGCAAGTCCATGACCATCTGATTATAGAGAGAGGAACCATGGCATGGCTGTCTGCAGAAGCTTTGATTCGATTGGCAACAGTTGGTTTGAATTAGTAAATACGGATTGGTAGGATGGTCCAGATCACGAGGCGAATCAGTTTGAAAAATTCAAAACTGCGATGGATGCCACGAAGAATCGGAGCAGCATCAGGTAGCCAAATAAGTTGTGCAAAGCAAGAGTTTCTGAGAAAGAGCTGGTCGAAAGCAAATCGTGGTCCACAAAAATAACAACAATACATAAGAAGGATCATCAATTTCATTACCAAACAAAAAATAAGGAGATATTTCTCTGAATTCTCAGACATTGTACGAGAAGTTTTGAAGCACATTTTTGGGGCAAATTTGGTGGGGTTTCCTTCTCCGTATAAAAAGAAAATTTGACTTGACCAAAAAGGCCAATGAGAAGAACAGTAGAGTCCTGCTGCTATTACCAAGTCAAAGGAATCACAACCGTTGATGTACCAGTTCTTGTATATATACCCTGCCTCTTTATTCAAGCCGTCTAAAGAAACTGGAATCTAAGGTGGACTTTCCTTCACCTTGATTAAGCTAATCATAAAATAATTAGAGCTAATCAGACCATCCTTAACACTATCTAGCTCGAATCTGGGCAAAAACTTAAGCTACCCTTGGGCCAAAATGAAAGAAGCTATTTCCTAATACTAGCTTCAATTTGGGTACAGCGCATTGAGCTATCTCTAACCCTAGACTCGTTTGGGTGAAAATCAAGCTAATCCTAGTACAAGATATATCCTAACATTAGCTTCATTTGGGTGAGAACTAATCTAATCCTAGCACTGAATTAAGCTAATCCTCGTACTATCTACATCCTAACATTAGCTTCATTCGGGTGCAGATCAAGCTAATCCTAGCAAAGAATTAGGCTAATCCTAGTAACTAGTGCTCATTTCGGATGCAAATTAAGCTAATCCTAGCACCGACTTAAGCTAATCCTAGTACTAGCTATATCCCAAGATTGGCTTCATTCTGGATGCAAATTAAGCTAATCCTAGCACCGACTTAACCTATAGTCCTAGTACTAGCTATATCCTAACATTAGCTTTCATTTGGGTGCGAATTACACTAATCCTAGCACTGAATTAAGCTAATCCTAGCACTAGTGCTGTCCTATCATTAGCTTCATTTTGGGTGTGAATCACGCTAATTCCTAGCACTGAATTAAGCTAATCCCAGTTACAGTAGCTATATCCTAACATTAACTTCATTTTGGGTGTGAATCGCGCTAATTCCTAGCACTGAATTAAGCTAATCCCAGTTACAGTAGCTATATCCTAACATAAGCTTCATTTTGAGTGCAAATTAAGCTAATCCAGACACTAAATTAGTCTAACCCTGACCTACCTAGCTTCATTTTGGCGTGCTAATCCTAGCTCTAAGTCAAAGCCAATCCTAGCCGAACCCTAACCCTAAACTCAGCTAATCCTAGGACTGAATTAAGCTGATATTCCTGACACCAGCTTCAACAATTGCGATTGCGGCAATGAGACGAGCCGAGGTTGTGATGAGCGACTCGAAGGCCTACGACGACAATGGCGATGGCAATGGATGTGGAAGAGATCATGATGGCGCGAGGAATGCATCGTCAGTGCTGGAAGAGGAGGAGGAGGAGGAGGAGGCGAGGCGGCAGCTGCTGCACGGGTGCCGACTTGCGGCCAAGCTGGAGGCACGGCTCCAGCTCCGATCGACGGGAGGCTTGTCCGGGTGTGAAACGAATCTCGCGGATGGCGGCAGCATCCTCGCGCTCGCGGCAGCGGCCACGGAAATCATCTCCGCATTCAACACGGCCATCCGATCGATGCTGCTCTGCGGTGCCCCGCCAAGCATCAGCATGATCACCAATGAGCGAGATTCCGGCAAGATTCCGGCTGGCACGATTCCCACCGGGGGAGATTCCAGCGAGATTCTGGCCATTGCTGTCCCCAGCGGACGAGATTCCGGCAAGATTCCAGTTGCCGTGATTCCGTTCGGGCGAGATTCGGGCGAGATTCCAGCCATCGCAATCCCGAACGCGCGGGATTCCAGCAAGATTCCGGCGTGGCGAGAAGATTCCGGCAAGATTCGGACCGTCGCGATCCGCGGCGGGCGAGATTCCGGCACAATTCCGGCCAGGCAAGACTATTCTGGCGCCAAGATTCCGACCATTGCCACCGCCAAAAGGCGAGAAGATTCCGGCACGATTTTGGCGAGGCGAGAAGATTCCCACGAGATTCCGGCCATCGCAGTCCCCAATGCGCGGGATTCCGGCAACAAGATTCTGGCCACGACCGCGAGCAGTTACAATGAAGCCGGGTCATCGTTCCAGCGGGAGGCGCGGGGGATAGCAGAAGCTACGATGGAGATGGATCGATCGGGGATATCCAGCCTGAAGATCAAGAAGGTGATGGCGATGGGGCCGATGAGGATCGGCAGGGGGCACCCGAACGAGATCGACGGGGGCGATGACGATGATGATGTTGCTGATGATGAAGATGATGAGAATGGGAGCAATCCATGGGCCCGCGGATACAGCCCGAGCATGTCGGGGTGCGGCGGCAACATGTCCGGGCGCCCATCGCCCAAAACCAGGTCAGCCCAATATACACCCACAAAATCTCTCTAGAGTTTTTCGAAAAATCGGACGAAAAATCGCGACGTGAGCACTGCTTCTTTTTTAGCCATAGAAATTGTTTACCATCACAATCATTGCCAGAACTAGGGGCTAGATTGTGCCTGCATCAAAAAGCTCATAGCTTTCTCATTTGATATCGGATTTCTAAGTTTGAATAAGTGAATCAAAACTAATGAAATAAGCTAAGACATAGAATGATTACATATACATTTTAGAATCCACGCGGCGATACAGGAAGGAAAAAGGACTACAACTACTAGCACTTCTACTAGGGATATCTCTCAATGGGGAACTCTGTTGGGGCTATGGGCTACATGTAGCTCGATTATCATATCCCCACTCCAAACGGGAATGATTCAGATTGAATGAAATGTTCAGGAAGCTCGGGCCGAGGATCACCCTGCTCATGCCTGCCTGCAACGACACTCCTGACATGGGGGGGAGCGACGGCCAGCAGCAGCAGCAGCCCATGGACGACGGCCACACGTGGCGGAAATACGGGCGGAAGGCGATTCAGGGGGCCCATTACCATCGGTAAGAAAACGAGGCTTTGGTGCTCGATCTCGTTCCCTGCTCCAACTGTTTCGACCGATCCATCTCACTCCTGTTCCAATTGTTCCGATCGATCGATCGATCGATCTCGTTCCGGTTCCAATTGTTTCGATCGGTCGGTCGATCGATCGATCGATCGATCTTGTTCATGCTCCAGTTGTTCGGATCGATCGATCTTTGTTCCTGCTCTAGTCGGTCAGACCGATCCCGTTCCGGTTCCAATCGCTCGCCAAAGATCGACCGACCGATCGATCTCGTCGCGGTTCCAGTTTGTTTCGATCGGTCTCGTTGCTCTCGATGCGATGTTGTTGTTAGGGTTTTTGAGCTCATTATGGCGGGGTTTCGGTGGCGCAGGAGCTATTACCGGTGCACGCACAAGAAGGACAAGGGGTGCGGCGCGATCAGGCAGGTGCAGAGGTGCGACGAGAAGCCCGCGTTGTTCCAGGTGACATACAAGGGCTACCACGAGTGCCATCCGTCTGCGAAAGTCTACTGGCCATTTGCCTTCCCATGGAGCGGCTCCCAGATGGCCGCCCGGACATCTCACCGCATTCACACCTCCCCCGCTCCTTCTTGCATCGACGGCAACAATGGCAACGAGCACGGGCACGGTGGCTACAGTTCTTCTGCCGATCTCTGGTCGCAAGCATTGCCAGATCTCCCCGGCACAGAGCAGCAGCAGGAGCCGCTTCTGGGCATCGTCGATGGGAGCTTCTTCGCGCCCGAGCTCAGCGTCGTGATCTCGCGGGCGACAGCCCAGCAACACGAGCTCTCGCCCGATGCCGCCATCCTCGCATGGCCGCCCGAAGAATGCGCCATCTACTCGGCCTCGATCATATCCGATCCATCGCCCGCGGCGAGCTACGCCGGAGGGCATCTGATCGGCGCCCCGTTGAACATCCTGCCGTCGGAGCAGCAACAGCAGCAGAGCAGCAGTAGCCGCCAGCTGCATCAGGATCTGATGTTGAGCGTGTTTGACGACATGGGTCATCACGCGGGCGAGGAGGAGGATCAGGGATCGAGGTGAGAAGGAGGAGCCACTCGAATTGTGATCCGATGAGATGGTCGAGCATTCGTCGTGTAGGATGTGGGGCGGAATCGAACTAGTTTTGCCAGTGAGATTCTTCGCACATGAGTCCAACTATGTATGTATGTATGTATGTATGTATGTAAGCACTCTGGGGTAACTTGAGGCAAACAAGTAAGCTGACATGACCGACATGGATACCTTGAGAAAGCTTAGTTTTATTCGACAATGGAAAGCAGATCATGTACTGTGAGGCGATCGAATGCATTTGGAGTGGCAACTGCTCTCCCCCGAAAATGGATTTTTGCCTTTAGAGCATACAAGCTATACGTGTATATATTGCAGGGGATTTTCTGAATCGAGTCTACAATTTGGACCATTTAAGAAGAATTTTTATAGAGAGATTTGTCATGAACGGGCGTCGAACATCTGCAGCGATTCTCACATGCATCGATCGCGGTTGCAGTTGCGCCCCGTGGGCGGACGCGGTTACGTAGTTATCAGATGTGGCTCTACGACTCGATGCGTCAGAGTGCAGGTTTGTCACGGTGGTTACGAGACTGATCAGCGAATCGACGCATCTTTCTTCACCTACGAGTTCAGGCATTAGGGTTTAGGGTTAGGGTTAGGGTTAGGGTTAGGGTTAGGGTTAGGGTTAGGGTTAGGGCCTCTTGGGCGGACAGTTGTATCCAAGTGTGAAACGGAAAGAGAAGAAGAAGAAGAAGAAGAAGACGAAGAAGAAGAACGAAGAAGAAGTGGACATGGTGGCGTGGCCTTCAAGGAAGGTTTAGGGTTTTGGCAGCGACGACGCAGACGCAGACGCAGCAGCAGACGCAGCAGAGGAGAAGACGAGGAAGCGAGATCTGCGCCTCTTCAGCTCCAGGTTCTACTTCCTCTCCCTCCCTCTCTCTCTCTCTCTCTACCTCTTTCTGTCCTCGTCTGTCTCTGGTTTTTCGTTCCGCTTTGCTTTCCCTGCGTAAATGCATCCTGGATGCGCTTCTTCGAAACCGCCGTTGGAGACGGTCCTTTTCCCCGATCCCCTCCCCGCTTCGACGACCGTCCGACGCGCCTGCAAAAACCGAGGTCCTTTCCCCCGCCGCCTACGCGGCTTCATGCGTCTTCGTGCTGTCCTCCTGTCTTCCTATCTGGCTATTTGTTTCTTTGAATTTGTTGCTGGCTTCTGCGATTTTGAGTTAGTGGCTTCGTATTAACGATATGGTGACATCGAGGATACTTTCTGTTCATGTCTGCCCCACTTATGTGAGGATAGGACTCCGTGGAACCATAAATATTCCCAAACTAACATTTGGACCTGGTATCAGGCCATGTCCGAGGCACATGGAGGTGAAACCCTGCATTGTTTTTGCTACCTTAAATCTCATCGTGGAAATCTGTGTTATTTCTGGCCTTTCCACTGGTTTAATCTTCTCATATTCTCCAAACGTTCCTATTACTTCAGGGCACTTATCTTCAATCAACACCCATATATTTTAGGGCATTGCGGTTTTTTTCCATATCCAATGCCTCAAATCATGACTTCTTGTCTTACCAATGGTTCTGATGTCTCGGAAGGTTTATTCTTAGATGCATTTTTCATACAATTGTGCCTGTTTCGTTTCAAGCGTTTTTGCTCTTTGTGGTACTTCGTTCATTTCAAGGACAATATCTGTAATTTTATATGCTGGAAATGCTGTAAGTTTGTTGTTTACACTTGATGTTCAAAGCTTTCGTTCACAATGATATAGAATATTCTAATGCTGAAATCATCATTTTGTTCGGTATCCAAAGTCAGTTAAAGTTCCAGATATCAAATTGTACATGATGCTTTCTGGGACCTGATTTTTGCGATACTTGATTGGCAATCCATGTTTGCTGTGTCCAAATGTATCGTTACTTTTTCTTGTTTTATGCCCTCATGATTGTACCAGGTGAGGGTTTGTGATCTATATGACGATATGGTTTTCCATACCTTTAATAATGTATCTCCAGCTAGTATACATCTGTTTAGGATTCTCTAGAGGTTTGTTTATGTGCACACCAATTTTGTATTTATGCTTCGGTTTACACTTGGCTCTAGTACAAAGTTTCTGCATTCTGCATGAGTTGTGAATATGTATTTCTGGCTGATAATTTTTGACAGAAGAAGATCTCATTGTCTTTTATGTATACTCTTTGGACAGCATGAATACTGCACGAATTTTGCAATCTGTTGCTAGGGCAGCTGTTGCCTTGGGCATAGGTGGATCATTTCTCAATGCGTCCCTGTATACAGTGGATGGAGGCGAGAAAGCAGTGATTTTTGATCGTTTTCGTGGTGTGTTGGACACCAGTGTTGGAGAAGGAACGCATATTCTAATTCCCTGGCTTCAGAGGCCCATCATCTTTGACATAAGAACTCATGCTCACTCCGTATCCTCTGTCACTGGAACAAAGGATCTGCAAATGGTGAACCTTACTCTACGTGTTCTCTATCGTCCTGACTCTGAACACCTTCCTGACATCTTCAAGAAGCTGGGTGTTGAGTATTACGAGAAAGTTCTCCCATCCATTGGAAACGAGGTTCTCAAATCTGTTGTTGCACAGTTCAATGCAGATCAACTCCTTACAGAGAGACCCTATGTATCAGCGTTAGTTCGTGAAAGTCTGCTCCGCCGTGCCAAGGAATTTGATATTCTGTTGGATGATGTTGCAATCACTCATTTGTCATATGGTGCTGAGTTTTCTCGTGCTGTAGAGCAAAAGCAAGTGGCTCAGCAAGAAGCAGAGAGGTCGAAGTTTGTTGTTGCGAAAGCTGAGCAAGAGATGAGAGCTGCTGTGATTAGGGCTGAAGGAGAGAGTGAATCCGCAAAGCTTATCTCTGATGCCACTGCAAAGGCAGGACCTGGCTTAATCGAGTTGAGAAGAATCGAAGCTGCTAGAGAGATTGCAGGCACTCTGGCTAGAACTCCAAATGTGATGTATGTCCCCAGTGGGAATAACATGATGCTTGGCATGAATACCTTGTTCAAGTAGGTTTGTAACCACAGCCCCTGCAGCATCATTTGATTTTTTTGAAATAGAGGACTGAAAGCTTGTATAAGACAGGTAATTAAGCATTGAATGTGGGCCACTTGTCACACTGCCTTGACCAAGGTTTTTGTATGTGATAAGACTGTTCTCTCATTTAAGGATGTTCTCCCTTTTTTTCCCTCTTGTATCCATGTAAAATGGAAGCAATTTTAAGATTTGTGGAGGGGCATACATGGTGTGATTTAGCAGTCAATAAGAAAAGTTTAATTTATGCCTAAATGGTATTACTTCATTCAGAGAACTGGGACACAAAATTGTGCTGAGTTTCTTTCAAATCTGGATGAGTACGCAATTAAAAAGAGTTCAGAGTTTTGTCTGAAAGTAGGCCTGAGATAATTTACTTCTGTTTTTCTGAAGCAGAATCCATTTTTTTTATCTGTTAGCATCACTTTTAGCACGCAATCTCTTTATGGACCTTTCTGTACTATCTCAATTGAAGGAGATTAAAATGTGGGGTGAAAGTATGAGAAGATCAATTGGCTGTACAAAAAGTTATGTAAAATACCGTGGTAAACTATACAGGTGGATACTCAGTATAATCTGTTTGATTTATGCTGGTTGCTTTGGTCTATGGGATAAGAACTAGACTCTAATCCACTGGATTTTTCAATCATCAATGATTCCAGTGCAATTTGAAGAAGTTAAGATTTAACCGACTCAAATGATAACCAACAAAATCCAAACAATTGCATCCAACCCTCAGGTTACAATTAACTAAGTTGTCTGCAGGTGTTGAAGGAATCGTACAACAGAACCCATTTTTGTGTCACGAATAAATGTTTAACTTGAATGTAGGAAATGCTTTCTTCAGTAGGAGAAATTATCATCCCATCCAAGCATTTCAACAAAGTTTTGAGAGGCACTAATTTGAGACCTATGCGCAGATCTAACTGGCCAGAAGAATGTGCGCTGCATTCTGAGCTGCTCCATGAACCGCAAAACATTTAAGAAATTTATCACTTTGAACTACGAAATGCACATCTGCACACAACCAAAATGGCCAACGGACCTATCGATGTAACATGCATAATGGGTTCAATTTACTGTGGGAATTCATCTGTAGAATCGACATACACCATCTCCCATGTCTCAAAGTTGGGGCAAAAGCCTCCACAACATAAGAGATTAGCTGAACGGATCTCTCTCATTGCGTTCAACAAGTTGATACAATGCGAGGTAAAAACCACAAGTTTGAGAGAAGGTTGCCTGACTTGACATTAAAGGAAACAAATGCGAGATTGAACAATATCCTGGAGAAACAGACCCAAAAACTTCCAACGGAAATGACATAATCTATCGTCATGTCCCCGATTAGGATTAGGCATCAGGAGATTACACCAAATAAACATACATACAACTTGGCCAGGGTCTTCTTGATCTACAATCCTTGCAAGGTCTGAATGATAGTGTTATGCCATGGGTCGGCAAGATGCTGGAATAGGTTGTCAAGCGGACCCTTCCCAGTCACGTTATGCTGAACTACAAAACCCAAGAATGCAAGCATCGCAAGTCGGCCTGCATAGGATTATATACACGAAAAAAACGTTTCAAGTTAAAATTGGGCCATGCAATACATACAGTATAAGACTGAAAATAACAGGAAATGAGATTGAAAGATGTGTATAGCTATACATATAGATGTGTATATCTATACACATCTATGTTTACAACTAAATGCCAAAAAAACCCATGATAACAGAAACATGAATTCATACGGTGTATAGCCCCACTAATTCATAGTAACAGAGTGGTACCATAACCAGACGATTGAGTATAAATATATGATGTAACATCCTACAACAGATACTACTCAGGGGAGAAAGAAAGATAGATTAACATGGCCAATGCGGCAAAACATATGATTGTGTATGCATGTGTATCCGATCATCTATAAATAGATTACAATAAGATAAGAGGGAGGCAAAGAGCACACTTACCATTAGCAAGCTCTTTCTCCTTGTTCTCGAGTGATGAAGGGTAGTTCAAAGGGTTGAAGATACCGCCAGGGTAACCAACCTCTCCAGGGGGAAGCTTCAAGCTAGGGTTGAAAGGATCCGCATTCACGCTCCCTGGGTACTTGATATCTTGCCATCTCCGCACCTCAACGTAGTGGAAGAGGATGAATTCGATCACGAACAGGGTGGAAGCAGGTGCAAAGTACTCCACCTTCCCGGCATCATACCATTCTGGGACATTGATGATGCCGATCTTGGTAAGGAATTCGGGGATGAGCATACCGGCCACACCAAGCATCGCCCACCTGCCGTTCTGGAGCTCGGCTTGAACATACCATTTCAGATTCTCGGGATCCTCGCCCAGCCCGAGGGGGTCGAAGCCGTTGTCACCAGCAAGGCTACGGTAAGATATAAGGGATGCAAAGATTTTATGCTCGAAAGAAAACAGTCCATATAGAGTTGATTTGCAGGCAAATTCACAGAATGAGAAATCCACATTTCACGTCAACCGTAACAAACATTACCCGATTACAAAGAAATCATTTGTCAGAAACACTCGTGAGGATCAGATAAGGAACGAAAGATAGATGATATGTGGTATTTTGTGCGCGTTTTAATGAGCCTACACTGCAATGCTCCGATTCTCAAACTAACCATGTAGATATGGGCTCTAATGCTCCACTAAAAAACAATTATGGCTCAAAATTTGTATGAATTCAATGCATGTTTCGTTCCTCTTGGATGTGATTCTGTTTTCTTCCATACAACCTCTTTGGACCTATACATATGTCAAGTCAAGTTGGCCTCCTGAGAGATGGTAAGAGACCTTTGTTTCTCTCTGCTCTCTGGGTTAGGTTTCTTCTCAGATTAACCATCTAGACATGGGTTCTAATACCGTTAATTTCATCGATCTCTGTGAATTTTGCACATATCAAACGCATGTTTTGCTCTGTCCCTCTCTCTCACACACACACACACACACACACACACACACACACACACACACACAAACAGATACACATACACACATACATACAGACAGAAATGACTAGGGTTTTCTATGATGGCCACAGTTCCATGGTTCAGATATATTTGGTAACATCAATTCAGACACCAATTCCTATCCACCATTGCTACGATGGTATGTGTTTGTGTTTTTGAACATGTCTCTTTCTTCTGTTTCTATCCATGGCTAGGACTGTATCTTCAGGACATGTGCCCTTCTACATTGCCCAGCATTACATACCCTTTCCAAAGACGACCCACAGTCCATGTCAGATCTCTCAATGTTCCGCCTCTACACCACACATGCATTCATTCCACGGATCCAAGCAAACATGAGCAAGAACACGGGCACTTCTTTGAGGGAGGGGAAAAGAAAGGACAACCTTCCATTGAGGTAAGCAGGCGAGGCGAGGCCGGGAAGCCATTCTCCTTTCTTGGCTTCTATTCTGAGAGCTCGAGACGCGGAGGTGGAGACGGAAGCCGGGCTCCGGCAGGCGCGCGAGAGCCGCGAAGAGGAAGAAGAAGATCCGCCCAAGAAGGAGGATTTGTTGAGGGAAGAGGAAGGGCAGGAGAGGCCAAGGCTAGCTTGCATAGCTGCCATATCTGGTGGAGGCAACTGTCTGTGGAGCTGATCCTGCCCTCTTTCTTTCACTCTCTCACTCTCTCTCTCTCTCTCTCTTTTCCTTCCTGGGTATGGGAGGAGGAAGAGAGCAGAATCGGATGAAAGGAGAGGTGTCAGAGAAAGGAAGGGAGATGGAGAGGGAGAGGGACACAGAAGATGGGTCTCTGTGTTTGATCTTCTTTCAGGGAAAGGCCATGGCAGCAGAAGCAGCAGGAAGAAGCATGATCAGCATCAGCAGCAGCATCATCATCATCATCATCATCCAGAATCATCTGCTCTCCTCCAATCCTTGGCTTCCCAGCCCTATCCACATCTGGAGGCAAGAATCCACAAATTCCAGGCTCTGCCCTTTCCCTTTCAGAAATTCCCAAAAATGCCCATCTGCAGCAAGATAGATAGATTTGCACAAAGAAGCTCAAGTGTCTTCCCCATTACTTGATTGTGCATTGTTTGAGAGGGTTTTTGCAGATGTTGGCTGAGCAAGCGATCAGAGATCCATACTTACAATTTTGATCTTCTTGAAGCCCCTCTAAATGTAAAAAAACATGCCAAGAAGTCAAAATGTTTGAGGCTTAGTGAAGGCTTGATCTTCTCCCTCTTTGTGGTGTGGCCATTGAACTAAATCCCCTTGAAGCAGATTAATCTCTCTTTGTATAGAGGCTCAAAACCCCTTGTTGCACGATATCTTAAAATCGAATTGCATGTAAAACATTCACAATCTTCACCTTCACTTCCTTAAATCAACCCCTTGCACTCGTGTATTATCTTGAGAATTGAACTCCATGGCAGGATCTGATTGAGGCATCAATTTTTTTTATCACATGGTAGCTTATCGTCAAATTCATTCCTTCCTCATGTGCTGTATGGTACAAAATGCAATATGATTATAGAAACCTGTTAACTACATTAGAATCTGCATATAACCCTTAAGAGAGCCCTCAAATGTGCATCAAACTGTCATTGACAACGCTCTGATTGCAAGAGGTAAAATCATGGTACCATATACACATTTATAGAGGTGTACGACACAATTGCACAATCTTGCATTTTCCATTAATGTTTGCATACATAAATAAATTGGTGAAACAAATGTGTATTTATACATTCCACTATTACCCACAATGGGTTAGATCTTCAGCTCCCACTATTACCCACAATGGGATAGATCTTCAGTCTAACTTCACCAAGCTCTAAAATCAAACCCTAAAATCATTTGCATATCGCAGACCTTATGAAATTCCTCATACAATCCAACTCCACCAAGCTCGGTGCCTTCACCAAATCTCTAATCGATCAACCTTCTTCAGACAGTTTGGGGCATCAAACCAGTTAAGATAAATACAATCCATAGCCGATTTCCCATTCACTTTCTAGCTTTGATCTATCAAAGTGGATGGAATCTCTTGTCGATCAACCTTCTTCTTCCAACAGTCTGGACAATAAAAACCAGTTCATGTCAACATCTTCAACAGCCAATCACACCAATACCCATCCACTTTCAAGCTTTGATCTATCAGAAAGTATGAGATTCGTGTTCCCAAACCCAACCACAGCACACGTTACCTGAATCGCATGAGCACTTGTCTCGGAATCGTCCATGCCATCATCTATCTCTTGTAATACAGTGCACAGGTCTAAATTTGACAGCTGATATGAGCGGATTCATGGCCGTCATACCAAGTGAAACTATGTGTGATAATGCCACCATACCCATGGAGGAATTCAAGAGTTTAACAATCCCGAATTCCAGCAATCTATGTTCTTGCACTGGGGAAGGAGAGGTACCACTTCAGCACGCAACATCGAGCTCCTCCGAGATAACCAGAGGAGAGGTGCATGGAAATCATGGAAATCTACTATCCGACATCACTAGAAACGGGGAATTCAAGATACAAACCTCTCCGAACTACAGCAACGGTTGCAACAACCGCCACAAAAAAGCTCGTGAATGCGGAAGTACAGACAAGCGCACAACGAATACCTCAATCGCAGAAGTCCATGGACACGGACGAGAGAAAGAGGAGAGAGAGAGAGAGAGAGAGAGAGGAGAGATGTATGGAAAGCTACTATCAGAGAACACTCGGTAACAAAGAGAAGAGTGTCGTCAGCGAAACTTCCACGAGAGTTGAGTCTATGCCTCACATGAAACAGATCGAGCGTACAAAACGCGGAATTCCATCTGGGATTAACAGAGGCAAGAAACCGGAGACAGACGGAGACGGAGACGGAGCGAGAAAGAGAGAGAGAGAGAGAGAGAGAGAGAGAGAGAGAGCTCTCGAAGCGTGGCAAAGCAGAAGCTCTCAGACAACGAGTTTTTTTACGGCCTTCACTGGGAGACTGCGATCAAAGCAGAGCCACCATACGTAAGGGAGACGACAGTTCTGTGTCATCCTCGAAGCTTCCATGGCTCCTTCGTCCTCCGTCTCTTCTCTTCTCTGAGTCAGTTTAGGGTTTCTGGAGCAGAAGATGCAAAGTTTATTTATTTATTTATTTATTTATCTATAATTTCGGTCCGCGTGTTCACACCTGGTGGTCTTTGTCCGGACAAAAGCTCCACAACAAGGAAAGGTTTTAGGGTTTCGGGCTTCTGCCATGCCCTGTAACCTAAAACGCTGTGATTTAATCGTGGTTGATTCGCTCATTTTCAGGGTTTAGGGTTTAGGGTTTAGGGCTTAGGGTTTAGGGTTTAGGGCCTTGCCACACTCTAAACTCTGATCAACTCTAAACGCTACGATTTACTCGCGGAGGATTGGCTCATTTCGAGGTTTAGAGCTTCGGTTTAGGGTTTAGGGCTTTCTGCCAAACCCTGTACCCTAACGCCGTGATTCAATTGTGGCCAATTGGCTCGTTTCAAGGTTTAGGGCTTTGCCATACCCTGAACCCTAAACCCTACGATGTAATCGTGTTCGATTGGCTCGTTTCAAGGGTTTATATAGTTTAGGGCTTTTGCCATACCCTGAACCCCAAAACCCAAAACCCCTGCAATTGAATCGTGGCTGATTGGCTCATTTCAGGGTTTAAGGTTTCGAGGGCTTTTGCCATACCTTGAACCCTAAACCCCCTGCGATGTGATCATGCCTGATTTGCTTGTTTCATGGGTTTAGGGTTTTGGCCATACCCTAAACCTTGAACACTTTGATGCAATCGTGGGTGATTGGATCATTTCATAGTTTAGGGTTTAGGGTTTTTTCACATACGCTAAACCCATAAATGTTGTAATGTAATCGTGACTGATTGGCTCGTTTGGCAATACCCAGAACGCGCACACACATACATGCATGCATACGCACGTGCACACATACATACACGCACATACATATCCACCCACCCACCCATGCATGCATGCATCCCGACATGCATGATGCAGATGCACACACATATACAACACACGGGCACATGCATGCATACGTCCGCACCACATACGCACTCGCGGATGCATGCATACACATACCCACACCGATATGCATGCACACATACATAGAGGCGCGCACACATGCATGCATGCATGCATGTGCACGCACATACGCACGCAATGCACACATCCACACATACATAATAGACACACACGCTTGTACACATGCACACATGCAGACATACATTGTGTGCACATCCAATTCTACGTACGTACACGTCTGTTACGCGCATATGCATACACATACATGCAGACACGCATGCGCAGAATGCACATGCACGCATGCATACATACATGCAGACACGCATGCATACACGCATGCAGACACGCATGCATACATAGATACATACACACATGCACTCGCGAGGCACGCATACATACATACGCGCACGCATACATACGTACAGACATGCATGCACACGCACGGATACATACATGCCGACATGCATGCAAAGGCACACATACATGCATGCTGACATGCATGCACGCGCACACATCCATACACACCGACGTGCATGCACACGCACACACATACATACTGCCATGCATGCACACACACACACACATACTGTCATGCATGCACACACACACATACATACTGCCACGCATGCATGCACACACACACATACGTACTGCCATGCATGCACACGCACACATACATACCGACATGCATGCACACGCACGCATACGCATATGGATAATACGTAGACAGAGAGCCACATACATGCACACGTACATACAGACACACATACATACCGACATGCATGCACACGCACGCATACGCATATGGATAATATGTAGACAGAGAGCCACATACATGCACACGTACATACAGACACACATACATACACACATGCATGCATGCACATATACATACACACACAGGCTCACATACATACACACACACCTACATACATACATGCACACACATACATACATGCATGCATGCACACATACATACATACATACACAGAATGAGCAGGTTTTGGAGTTTCCCTCGCTGATTTGCAGAGACGGGGTCAGGCAAACCCTAATTCCCCCCTTCGCTGCCAAAGCTTCAATCCCTGACGGGCTTTCCTTTCCCCCCTGAGCTCTCGCTTTGAAGCTCTTTTCCTTCCGATTGTGTCTGTTCTAGTTGCAGAGAATCTCTTTGAGCTGCCCGCCGGGGGAATCGTAACCTACCTTGTTCATGGATTCCGACATCCGGAAATGGTTCCTCAAGCAGCCACACAAGAGCAGCGGCAATGCCACATCCGACCATGCTGAGAAACCGCCGGAATCTGCGAATGCCCACCTCGAATCTCGCCCCGATTTGAAGAAGACTAGCAAGTTCTTCTCCGGAAGTCAGAACAAGGCGTGCAATGAAGAGAAGGCCCTCAAGACCAGCACAGATAAGCCGCCCACGAAGCGGAAACAAGAAGAGAAAGCGCAGGGCTTCCAAGTTCCAGAAAAGAACCACGTCCACGATGTTAAAAAGGAGAAACCGTCTCCCAAAAAAGCTCATGTCGGGGAGGTGAAGGCTAAAGACAAGGAGAAAACTATTTCCCCTTCGCCGAAGAAATCACACACCAATGGGAAAGCCACAGTTGCAAAGGATGAAGCATTAGATGATGGTGATGATGGAAACCTCGATGATAATGCCGATGATGGTGATTTCAAGGACGTAGATATTAAAAGTGGACATGATTCATCGCCAGTGAAAGGCAAGGGACGAGGAAGGGGAAGGGGTGTGGCAGCTTCTTCTGTTGATAGTGGCAAGCCTCCATCTGGTGGACGGGGCCGAGGTGGATGGGGTAGAGGCGGTGGAGGCGCCTTTTTTGAACCTAGACAGGCCCCGCCTCACAAAGGCGAGAAGGTAATTCAATGCCATACTCCATTCATTGATAGCGTAAATCATGCCATATGCAATGCAGACATAGAAGTGATGTCTGCAATGCATATATAAAACCCACATATGCACTGCATACATGGAGCGCACATATGCAATGCATAAATAAAACAACATATGCTCTGAATTATATTAAGCATGCTCCACTTAGGCATATTGACAATGCACATCATCAGAATGCCCATGTTGATTCAACATTGTATTACCCATCTTATGCCACTGGTCTCACCTGGAGGGCACATGCTATTGAATTGCAGTTTTCATTGCAACAACCATATCATACTATTGGCTTCATGCTGAGACAAAGTTTATGAGCTGTGGAATAGTCACAGTACATAACTTATCATTGGTCATACACAAGGCATATATATTTTGACATGCAACTATCGATTGTATGAGCATATCCTGTGACTGGACTAATAATAAGGCAAGGTTTCATATACCATGAAACCTTTCATATTACATATCATGCTGTTAGTTTATACTGTGAAACTGTGGTTGTTGTAACAATGAATGATAACATTGAAGCTATGTTCGTCACACAAGAAAATGATGTCATTGGACTCATTTGAATTGCATACTCTAGAAACTGTGTCAACATATCCTATCTTTCGATTCATTGTTTTTCTTTTGCACATGCCATACCATCTTGGATGCATTTGTCATTGTTTATTTGAGGCATTCAAATATTCAGACTATAGGACCATATGCAATACATATGGCATGTAATGACAGCAGTTATCTGACCAGATAATATCGATTAATTGCATATGTATTGGCACATTTCATCATTGAGCTCATGTGATGCTCATATGCTATAGATTAGTGGCATATGTATTGGCACATCTCATCATTGGGTTCATGTTTATTCAAACTGTTTGAACAGGAAGTACCAGAAGGTGCAGAAAACTGTCTAGCTGGCCTTACATTTGTCATTAGTGGAACACTTGACAGGTGCATCAAGTTTCATTGCTGTTTCAGGGTGTATTGTCTGCACATTTAATCAATTGCTTTCTTCTATGACAGCTTGGAAAGAGAGGAGGCTGAGGACTTGATAAAACGACATGGAGGCCGTGTGACTACATCCGTCAGTAAGAAAACAGTGAGTACATGGAGTCAGTGTGTCAGATAGTTCTAAATAATGTGCAATTTATCAATAAAGTGTATATTGTACGTTCTTGAACTGCAATGTCAAAACGGCTCCACATATTCCACATATTGATATATTCTAAATATTGTACATATGTAACTAGTAATTTATGCTTTGTTTATTAAGGAAAGACATTTATATGGTTTGAAAACTTATTAACCTAAAACTTTCTTCTTATATGAAATGGTTCGGATATCAAGCGATGTTTTGGGCATGATTCCTTTAATAAGTGAAGTTTTTATGTCAAACTTGTATGGTCGAGATTGTTAAAATCTTCTAGAGTTAGTAGAACTGTCTTTTAGAACCAACATAAATATCAGAAGTATTTGATATATTATATATAATCTTCATAATTACATATATTTAACATATTTTATTTAGAATATGTATCCAAGGTATTTTAATAAATTATGTCAAATACTTTCAAAATGCACATGTAGCATACCTGTTGTACACATATTGTATGCTAAGTATCTGATAACACAACATTCATTTTGTTAGTTCTATTTCTGTGTTTGACTGTCTTAAAATTTCTTTTATTTTCTCAAGAATTATCTTCTTGCGGATGAAGATATTGGAGGTCGCAAATCACAGAAGGCAAAAGAACTTGGGTTTGTTTTCATTTGATCACTTTTGCTTCAGAGGCAGTTTTTAGAGGAATGTACTCAGAAAGAGATTTGTCTTCAGGACTTAATTTGGTGTTCTTTCATATGATATTCCTTACAGAGTGGCTTTCCTGACAGAAGATGGACTATTTACAATCATCCGCTCCTCGAAACCACAGAAACCTTCCCCTAAACCTCCACCGCTTGCACCTAGCTCACAAAGTAAACGAGTTTGTCTAAATAGATTTGTAAGAAAATTTATCTGTATGCTTAGTTTTAAGGATCATTTTTCTTTGGGTACGAGCACTAGTTGCAAAGAGTGAACCGTCTAGAGGAACCCAACAAGGCCAAGCTCACAAATTAGCAGCACCGGTGAAGACACCAGTACCTTCAGGAATGGAAGAAACAGAAGCATGGCCTCAAAAGCACCGTCCAAAGAACAGCTCAGAAATAGTGGGAAATCAGTCTGTTGTGAGTGGTTCTCTCCCTACTTGGTACATATGTTTAGTGTTTATAGATGGACTTAATTGGTTGTATTATTTAATTGTTGTTTCCAGGTGAAACAGCTGCAGGATTGGCTCCAGCAGTGGTTTGAGGTAAACTTGCAAGGGAAGCAGCAGAAAGGCAAAAAGCGAGTTGTTGATAGCAGCAGTAACGCAAAGAAAGCTGTATTGCTTAGTGGACCTCCTGGAATTGGAAAAACTACCTCAGCGAGACTGATATGTGAATTACTTGGGTTTGAATCATTTGAGGTCTGTAACTATACAGTTGTTAGAAACGTATATATTATGTGTAAAATACGTTGTAGAATGCTCAGATGTATTTAACACATTTTGCATTTAGAATTGCAGTTTCTAAATGTTTTTTCCACGTATGCTAACTGCCATTGGTATATGTTTGCACGCTATTCTGAATCCTCTATCTTAAATGACCAGTACGCTCAATTGTTTCTTGGATTTATCAGGTTAATGCAAGTGACAGCAGGGGCAAGGCAGATGCAAAAGTAGGGAAAGGTATTGGTGGCAGCACAGCAAATCTCATCAAGGAGATGGTAAGCAATGAGCCTCTTGCTGTCACGACAAATGGTAAGAAGCACAAGTAAGTTACAAAAGCTTCTCTTGCATGTCTACCCCGAGTTCTCATTAGGAATCTTATGTAATTAGTGAGGATTATTAATGCAGAAAGGCAGTCTTGATCATGGACGAGGTTGATGGTATGTCTGGAGGTGATCGAGGTGGGGTTGCTGACTTGATAGCAAGCATCAAGATCAGCAAGATACCTATCATATGTATATGCAATGATCGCTACAGCCAGAAACTGAAGTCTCTTGTGAATTACTGTCTCCCACTCAACTTCAGAAAACCAACAAAGCAACAGGCCTGACCTTGTTATCACATATTGTTCGTTTACATCATATCTATCTTGCTTGTTTATTGATTCTGCTAAGTTTTGAACTCAGATGGCAAAAAGGCTTCAACAAATTGCAAAGGTTGAGGGTATGCAGGTTGATGAGGTACTTCTGGTTGGGACAAGTCATGTTGTTTCCATGATCTGTTTCAGAACTGCTCATTGTTTCCCCTTGCTTTCCAGATAGCCCTTGAAGAGCTTGCAGAACGAGTTAATGGAGACATGAGGATGGCTGTGAATGAGCTCCAGTACATGAATCTGCGAAAGCAAGTTGTAAAATTTGATGATATCAAAGCCCGTATGCGGTCGGGTGGCAAAAATGAGGACATGAGCCCTTTTACTGCAGTTGATAGGTCGGTGTGATGAATATTAGATGTGCCAGTGTACTCATGTCTATACGCATTCACATGCATTTATTCATATATCCATCTGTCCCAATGACAGGTCTATGCAACAAATTATTTACCCACATATATGTATAAGATGTGTGCCATGCATTCTCGTTATATAAACATCAAAGAATGAACTGGGTTATATAAATCCATTTGGTCACTTTCATATAGATCAGAACATAAACTATGATCCAGAGAACTGAAGTGATGGTATATAAGTCAACTGTATGTACGTTTGTACGTGACCCTTCACGTATGCCTCTCATCATATAAGTAGATAGGCTATGGCCTTTGTCATCTAACCACCCTATTCATGGATTGATTGCCAACTACTATTTATTGAGATGTACTTCTCTTGAGCTAACCTTGGGCCCAACCTCCAGTCACATAAAGGTTTTTCTGTTTGATGGCCATTGAATGGAACATGTGTGTAGAGCCATTCAGTTTTTCTCAACTGATCAAACATTGAACGATACCTTTTCTATTGTAAATGTTGTGCTCATAATCTTGAGTCAATAGGAAATCTGGTCTTGTTTTAAGCAGATTGATGTCTTTCGAGGGAGGAAGGCTGAAGATGGATGAAAGGCTTGATGCTAGTATGTCAGACCCAGATCTTGTTCCATTATTGATTCAGGTACAACTATTGAAATGTTATTTGCAATTCAACATTATTGAAACTCAGGGAGGTAGAGGGAAATGTTCATACTTGTGTTGTGTGATTTGGTCATAATCCATTTCCAAACAGAAAGCCTGTCAACTCATAAGAGAGGGAAAAGGCTCTCTGCTTAGCCATAAAGAGTCGCAAGATATGAACGAATAATATTCCAGGGATTGGAAATGGCTGAGAGTGCATGCAATCTGTATGTTATTGGTCAGAAGGTTTCGCTAGATACGAATTACAGAACATTTATTGTGTAAGTGTCTCTGGGTTGAAACCTAAGACTGTAAGGGAATGCCACCCTTTGCTATATATCTCCATATTTTAGAAGGCTCTATGTATTGTCTACTGCGAAAAATAACATTTTGGCAGGTCTACATTTTCTTCAGTGATATGGATTGGCCTTCCAACCGTCTGAAGTAATTAGTTGGTTATTGCCAAAAATGCAGGAGAACTATGTCAACTATTGTCCAACACAAGCCGGCCGGGATGAAAATGGAACAGCTCGAATGGATTTAATTGCCAAGGCAGCTTCCTGCATTGCTGATGGTGACATTGTAAATAAACAGATTCGTCAGTATAGACAATGGCAGCATTCACAAATGGGTGCATTTATGTCTTCTATAATCCCGTAAGTTTCTATACAAACCGGAATTCTGTGTTTGATGTCTATGCACTATGTGAAGAGTTTCTGCAGGATTTGTGTTCTAACTTGTACAACTGTGTTGTATATCAATCAGTCAACGTAAGATTTTCGTAGGATGTTGGCATTAATGAACATCTTTTTTGTGCAGAGCTGCACTAATGCATGGGCGAAGAGAAATTCTAGTACAGGTATGTTTGTTCATGTCTTTTTAATTGAATCTGTTGGATTAAAAATGAGTCATTTTAGACAAAGGAAGAAATCATGTTGATGCTGAATTTATTCAAAAGCCAAGGTTTTCTTAGGAATGTTAAAGGTTATTTTGAATGAATATAACAGGGTGAACGAAATTTCAATCGCTTCGGTAGTTGGCTTGGAAAGAATTCATCGTATGGTAAAAGAATGCGACAACTAGATGATATTCATGTACATTTGTTGGCATCACGAATGTGTGAGCCTACACGGTATAGAACTTTATAAATGTTAAAAAATGTGATTCAATATTTCTTCAGTTTTGTTAAATTTATTTGGCGTCGAACTACAGACAAGCAGTCCGGAGAGATTATCTTTATGTTCTTGCCTTACAATTGACATCTCCTTTGAAGATGATGTCAAAGGTAACTTGAAAGCATAGCTAGTTTTGGTTTGTTTCCTTCACATATGCAAGCTTCTCAGATTGCATAAGCGCTGCTCCGCTGACATTTTACTAGGAAAAAGCTGTTCAAACTGTGGTAGAGTTGATGGAAAGTTATTCTCTTACCCAAGAGGATATCGATTCTGTTCTAGAGCTCGTGAAGTTCCAGGTAAGTACACATCCTGGTTTTATCATGCCTCGTTTTTAAATTAGAATTTGAGAAAACCTTTGGAGTTCATTTCAGTTTGGACCACCATTCCTATTAAGGAATCATGTATACAAGATGGATTTGTTTTTGTTTATTACAGGGACAGCCTGACTTGATGGCAGGTGTGCCACCAGCAGTTAAGTCTGCCCTAACCAAAGGTTACAAGCAAATGGAAAGTGAAAGGCGAGTGAAGTCATCTGATTTGCTCCCTATATTCAATCCAACGGGTCAAAAGAAGCTTCCAAAGAAGCGAGGGAAACTCCAAATTCTACCTCCAGAGTTTGATGAAGAGGAACTAGCTGAGGAGGAAGAAGCAAGTATGTATGGCATACCATTTAAAGATGGAAAAATAATGCCTCTTGGTGAATTATGTTTGAATGCAATGATCTTTGTTTTTTTGCACAGATACAGAGGATGAAGAAGCAGGCAGCGTAGATGAGATAGGTGAGTTCATATGGAAATGAGTGTTAGATTGTTCCAAGGAAGTTGGATTTTAATTCTAAAACGTTTTGAGGTATGAATTTGCAGTGGGACTGGAAGGCAACTCAAAGATCCAGCTGAATGTTGCTGCTGAAGGCAGCTCTAAAGGAGGTGAGTTACATTTGCTATGTGTATAAGGAGTTGAAAGAGAGGGAGCTAGTTATCTCCTCCCTCAAATTCAGACATGGTTTCTGAGAAGAGGTAGATGGGTGTGATTGATTCTTTCAGACAAGCAAAAACCCAAAGGTGCACAGCCCCGTCAGACGGCGGCCAAAAGAGGCGCTCCAAAAGAGACGCAGCAAAGCAAGACACCTGCAAAGCGTCGGAAAGAGCAATGAAGTGCATCCAGATTTGGAAGAGAGATAATTTTCACAGTTAACAATGAAAGCATCGAGAGTTTGAAGGGGTATTTTTTCACAATCGAAGCCCTTAATCTCTGTTCAATCAATGTCTTATATGCCCCCCCTCCCCCCAAAGCTTTTTCCATACTCTTCATATGGGCATCTGAAGATGCGGTTTTTGTGAATCCGAGAGTATTTTGTGTACAGGTTTCCTTGTCATATGAATGTATGAGTTTCACTTGCCTATGCAAACTCACCTGCATACTACAAAGTGGACCGAAAAAGCGAAGAGATAACAGATTTCTGGATTGGGGGAAGTCTTTATGAATGTTGAACACATTTCCGGAAGTTAATCGCTGACTAATACCTGTTATGATTGTCGTGTTGTTTTTGGCAAGCAACTTGTGTAACCATATGCTTTGGGCTCTGATATAAAAACTATATAGAATGCTTTGGGCTGCAGTGGGATCAGATGATGCGCCTGCCCCATATCTTATGCTAAATTTTGGATGATGGGCATCTGTTGTCATCTACAGACAAGTATAAAAGGTTCCGAGATTCACTGATTGTAGAAGAATCTGACCTTCCAAGTGCTCCAATTGCAGATCGAGAGATGGTGCAGATAGAGTGAGAGATGGTGTCAATGCTTCAGGGAAAGTATGGAAGGTTCCCAAGATTGGCTGATTACAAGCGTCTGACCTTCAACCGCTCCAATTGCAGATTCAGAGATGGTGCTGTGTTGTTCTGGTTGATTGTGCATAAGCACGGATGGGTTTCAGATATGTGGACAGATGAGGTAAAGCTTTGTTTTCTCATGCCATCCTCGTTGCCTCATCCTGATTCCTGAAGTTCAGACTTCCAGCACAGTGGTGTTTCCATAGCCCGTGTCTTTTTTTGCATTTCCTGATCAGAGTCAATGAATGGCTTGGGTCCTACGTGGGGGGGATATGGGTACGCTGAGCAGATGAAGCGGATGATGATGATGATGATGATGATCTCGATCTGAGATGGAGCGTGAGGATTCTGTGCACTGATTGGCATGGTTGTTGACCAGAACCGAGGAAGAGGAGTCTGTCTGTCATTTGTTAGGGGGGTGAAGCAAGCAAGGACGTCATGAGCAGAGAGCCATCGCCATAGCCAGGAGCACGTGGAAAAGGTTGGAATCAGAATCAACAAGAAAGAAAAGAAGAAGAAGAAGAAGAAGAAGAAGAAGAAGAAGAAGAAGATGGAGAATGAAGAACAGAGTGAGCATGTGGAAAGCGTTAGGGTTTGGGGATCAGAGCCTGCATCATCATCATCATCATCATCATCATCATCATCATCTTCCCTGCCGAAGGAAGAAAAAGACAGAGGTGAGACTACTGATTTCTTCTTCTGTTTTTCTTTTCTGCAGCAAAAGCCATGGCCTGCTGTCTAGCTTTGGCTTGACCTCGATTTTCCTGTGCAGGAAAGAAGAAAAAAAAGGGGAGAGGGGCGAGGCAGAGAGCCACGCAGAAAACGTGAAAGAATCAACAGCAATGGCGCCCGCCTCTCTTCCCTTCCATCCGCCCACATCATCCCGGAATAGGAATCCCTGTGCAAAATCGACATGACTTCAAACTCTGATGTGGCAGTGGCGATGGCGACCTTCCGCTTTACTGCACCCCTCCCGCTTCTTCTTCTTCTTCTTCTTCTTCACGGCCCATTCTCCATCGCTAAAGAAGCCGATGCAACAGCAGGAGCAGAAAAAGAAGTAGACGAAGAAGAAGAAGAAGAAGAAGAAGAAGAAGAAGAAGAAGAAGTAGCAGAAGAAGAACAGGAAGGAGAAGAAGAAGAACAGGAAGTAGCAGCAGAAGAAGAACAGGAAGTAGCAGCAGCAGCAGCGGCAGCAGCAGAAGAAGAAGAAGCAGCAGCAGAAGAAGAAGAAGAAGAGGAAGGAGAAGAAGGAGCAGGGGCACGCTCAGAAGAGAAGCACAAGCATCTGGCCCAAATCGCCCATCAAATCTGAAGCACAAGCATCTCGCCCAAATCGCCCATCAAAAATCTGAAGCACAAGCATCTCGCCCAAATCGCCCATCAGAAATCTGAAGCACAAGCATCTGGCCCAAATCGCCCATCAAAGATCTGAAGAGCAGGGCCACTTCCTGCAAAAAGGGCAGATCAACCCCATTTTCTTCTCTTCCCGGCAGAGATCATCACAGAACCCCACCTCTCCGCCATCGCCAAAACACAAGATGGCGACGAGAAGGGAGACTCCCCTGTCATGAAGCAGAAGACCACAATCTCCTGCAAGCTTCCCAGAGATCTTCGCTTTCCCCCCTCCATAACTTCGGATCATATCGAACCTCGAGCGCCATGAATCTGGATGCAGAGTTCCAAGCCCTCCTAGACGAGGCTATGGGAGACCATCAACACTGGATCAGCAGCGCCGCTTCCCACGCCCACGAAGAGCAGGTTATGGGCAGCAATGGCATCGCGGCGGCGGCTTCGATCGAAGCCGGCTATGGCATGGAGGACAGCAACCTGTCGCAGAAGCTTCAGTGCCTGGTGGATAACTTCCAAGAGAGGTGGACCTATGCCATCTTCTGGCAGCTCACAAACTCCGCCGATGGGCAAGATGGGCTCGGCTGGGGAGATGGGTACTTCAACCCCAAAGAAAGCAATGAAAGCACTGAGCTTGCCATGCCTAGGAAAGCTCACAAGGCGCACCTCAAGCCCATCATCGCGCAGCTCGAGACCCTCACCGGGGCCCCCCTCGATGCAGACATGACAGATACCGAGTGCTTCTTCGTGCTCTCGATGTGGCACTCCTTCCCTCTCGGATCGGGCCTCGGGGGAGAAGCCTTCTCTTCGTCGAAGCATTCGTGGCTCCGAGGAGCTGCCGCGATCCAAGGCCACGGCTGCTCTCGGGCGCAGCTCGCAGCTCAGCTCGGCATCCAAACCCTGCTCTATGTGCCCACCTTGAATGGGGTTGTGGAGCTCGGCTCCACGCAGATCATCGACGAGAACCTGGACTTTGTCATCGCTGTGAAGGGCTCGTTCGCGCTCTGTAAAGACCCATCCTCCGACCATTTCGCAGGCTATTTCGCGGAGTCTTACCTGTCTTCGCCTCCGAGGATAAACTCCGATGATCTGCAGCAGGTTAGTACCTGGTCCGATGTGATCTCCATCGGTGCAGTTTCCTCCAGGAGCTTGGCCCAGTCGGAGAATCTGCAGAAGAACCACCCTCACTGGACTCTGCCGGAGGTCGAGGCTCCTCCTCCTCCTCGAAGGGAACACTCCTTTCAGGACTTCACCGACTCCATGTTCATCGAAGATGGGGGCAAACCGATGCCGATGACATTGTTCTCACCTCTGCAGAAATCGCAAGGCGTCGAAGAGGATGCTGCGCCTTTGTCGACGACGCTGAGCAATGAGGTGAGGGCGTCCGAAGAGTCTTTGGTGACGCAAAGGAGCGACAAGGCAGATGGTTCGGGAAGGTGCTACGAAGGCCAAAAGCCTGGTTTGGTGGGTTCCAAGAGCAGGTCTGTGGCCAGAAATCCAAATCTGCAGGGGTATGATACCACTACGGCTGCCTCTGATTATCAAGCTTCCATGCAAACTGCGCTCCACAACCATGCTGATACCAAGTCCTTTGCTGCGGAGAGCACCGATATGAGCGCTAGCTCTGTTCGAGATCGCATATCCACGAACCAATTCAAGGAATTCCAGTCCGGAATCTTACGCCCTGATGAACTCAAAGAAACTGCCTACCTGGGAGCGATAGAGTCTCAGCAGATGGAGCAGACTTATGGATCAAATTATGTTCAAGGGCCAAAGGATTCACACAGCCGAAGCTTGTCAAAGATCCCTTATATCTTGATAGACTCGACATCGGAAGATAATCCGTTTGTTGCCATGGAGAACGTGGACCAAGAGGAGCTGAGCCAAATGCCATCAAAGAAGGCCAGGTCTAGGAAGGCTAGCGATTCTTTTGCAGAGAATTCCGACTTTGTGGAATGCAGCGAGGCTATCCAAGAAGAGAGGAAGCCTCGGAAGAGGGGCAGAAAACCTGCAGATGGAAGAGATGAGCCATTAAATCACGTGGAAGCAGAGCGATTGAGAAGAGAACGGCTCAACCAACGGTTCTATGACTTACGATCGGTGGTCCCGAACGTATCCAAGATGGACAAGGCCTCGCTGCTCAGTGATGCGACTGTATACATCCAAGAACTGAAAAGCAAGTTACTAGACCTCGAATCGGAGAAGAAGACCCTCATCTCAGAGCTAGAGAAATGGAAGAAGAAGAAGAAGAAGGAAGAAGAAGCATTTCCTTACATGCTTAAAGCTTTTCATTGGCAATCATCATCTGACGCGATGGACGAGCCTAAGAGCTCGAAGAAAGCATCTGGTAAGGATGTGAAGATCCATTACTTGGGCGGTGAAGAAGCCATGATGCATATCAACTGCCCAACGCCTTTGAATCCTGTTGCAAGGGTAATGACACTTCTGCAAGATCGCCAGATCCAGATCTGCCATGCATCTGTGTCGACCGTGCAAGATGTGGTGCATCAGTCCTTATTAGTGAAGATGAGAGGCCAGAGCTTCATCACCGAACAGGAGCTCGCATCAGCCATTTGGAAGGGTGCATAAAAGCAGCTTCCTCTAACCAAGACGCTACAAGAGAGTGGATAAATTCATACTAACAATCTCATTCTGAAAGCAGTGAACTCCATGAAACAAGAATGCCCAAAGCGGAGCTGTTTGTGGATAAAGATTTATCTTTCTAGCTCCTGGAGAGGATTGCTCTAAAAAAATGATTCTCAGGGCTCAGCTTCACTGAATCAAAGCTTGTATGATACACCAAAAACAAACTGCAACTAGATGAGCCTCTGATTTCCATTCTCAAATCTTAGGCATATTTGTATGCAATTTACAATTTAATTGGAAACTAGAAACTAGTGGCCATACGTACCCCATTTCAAAGGTCATATACTCTTTCGAAGCATATGCATGACAGAATGACATTATATCCATGGGCAATCAATGACGCGGCTTGTTGTATTGAGTTTTCAGTTGATGGTATATTCTTGATAATTTTGGAGAGATGTTATATGGTCTCCAGCATATTCCGATACGAGCTGCAGGGCCACATGTTATAATATGTTTTAAAACCATAGCCATGTTTATCCACCTTTCACAACAAATAGCAGAAGTGTTCCCATTATTTACCAAACTAATTTTGTACTTCAACATGTGTAAATGAATTTATGATTACTCCAGAAAAGAATCCGTTGAAAACATGTTCTATGCTGATGCCAAAATACCATATATTTGCTAAGCAACACAATGATAAATTCAGTTGTAGAATTCAGACCTAAACTGTAGAAGAATGGTTTCCATTTCATGGCTAAAACAGAGACAAGGGTTATAAAACAATACAAGTTTAAGAAGTTTTAATTGTTCATCTAGGAATCTGTCTCTTCCTCCTCTTCTGGCATCACATAGAATTCAATATAAGAAACACGACAATGCTGCATATTATTCCCAGGGTCCATTTGCTGCTGTTGTGAATGAGTTAATTTAACAGGGATCAAATGTTGAACCTTCAACAATCCCGAACCTCCTACCGTTAGTTTACTTCCACGGTTATCCTTCAGTATATTCCCAGGAATGTTTGCAGTTGTCGTTCTCAGGAACTTGTATTTGTATCTACAGGAAACGTGAGAGAAAAGAACATTTATAGCCACAGCCAAATTCTGAGAAACACCCCAGGCCTTCCCTATTCCCCAAATGCTACTGGGTTACTAATAGTTTGCTGGACAAACTATTGATCTCAACAGAGAAAACAAGTCTCAACTAAGCGCAGTGGCTCAAATAGAAAACAAATTCGATCCTGAGATGGGATTGATCAAGAACATTTGGAAAATACAACCAGGAACTTAGGAACATTTCAAAAATCAGAAAACTATGGAATATTTTATTAATTTCCCAGAAATAACAAAGAAAATAGCATACACCATAAACTTCCCCAAATACCTATGAGAAACAAGGCTGTTGCACTGAAATGCAATGAACAGGTCGGCTTGTGCATTGTATAATAAATCAATCTGTGAAAATAAGAAAACGAAGAGGGTAAGCTCAGATTGGGCAACTCATAGTTTATTGCAATCTTCCAGAAGAAAACGATCCTCTAATTAACTCCATAAACCATGCCTTTTAAAGTTACTGGGAAGTACTAAACTTCCTACACTAGAATGCATCGGCCCAATCAAATCACCTCATTCATAAGAGTTATATCCCTTACTTTTCAGTCATAGGACTAGATTAGAGTTCTGGAGTCTAAATTTCTGGTATTTAAGTTGGCATACATGTATGAGCTTACTGACCTGTAGATCACCATGGCCCTCGGCTCTAAAGACAACACTAGGTGGGTCTGGACAAATGGTTATTTGGACACTTGATCCTGGCCATTCAAGATCATCAATGACTTCTTTCAGCGCTGCTGTCTGTAACAGAGAGACATGTCAATTACAAGCTGATAACATGCAAAAACCTCTTGAATATCGTCCATGCCTAGTAATCAACCACTGAAGGAGATATAAGGGTGTGCAATGACAAAACTATTGTTAGAAATGAGGCTGAAGAAAGATGATTGGGGAGACAATTAAACTCAGGGGATACTTTTGGGGCTATTTCTATCATAAAATCAATTTGAAACTGCATACTATCACCTTGACAGCAAAACTCTGGGGGATCACATCATTGTCATCTTCGATACTGAAATCCCTAGGAATACTATCTGGAATCCTTGTTCTTAGCTCTGCATATATTGATGTTTCATTTGCATCTATCAGCCTGTTTGAAATACACAAATATAATCCATCAAACATCCATGTTAATGTGATTCATATCCCCCACCACATTTCAATTAAGAGTATTTTGTCCAAAGCACACACTATAGATGTTCATTGGAAAAAATGTAGAAAACTTCGAAGGACCAAGTATCAGAGAGGTCTGCATGAAAACACATGAACGACATAGTCTTGTGAAGAGACCCTTAAATTTTTTTCATTTCGTAAGCGAATTTCATAGGCAAAGCAGGGAAATGGTCCAAAAATCTTTCATCATACTAAATGATCTTATATATATGCCCACATTTTTACTGCAGTATTTGACACAAAAGCAGCAGTCTTCCTCTACTGTGATCAACAGTTCCCCCTTACTTAAGTTTTTAGCATAATCAGTTAGGTTAAAATAAGGAGTTTCAAAAGATTATGGTTTAATTCATGCTCAGCTCTAACTGAGCCAGACCTTGATCGATAAATCAGCAAGGTGACATCTTTGACTGCTGAGATGAACAAATTGACCCATAAGATGCAAAAAAGATCTGCTGCCCCTAATGTGGAATGTGCAAAAAAAGGGCACAAAGGCCCAAGGACAAAAACACTTACTTTAAAAGAAGTTGCATGTCAGAGCCAGGATATCGAATTTCAAGAGCTGTGGTACCAGCAGAGGATGTGAAGGTGCTTAAACTGTCCACGAGCAAACCCAAACTAACCCCAAATCTCGGTCGCACTAAAGCTCTATACATGTATGTTCGGAAAAGCTGCAAGTACACATCATTGGACTCTCCTTCAGTTCCAATTAACACTTCATAAAGAGCAAATCTATAGTTATTTTCTTGATCAGATGAGATTTTTGTGATATAAGTTTCTATTGATCTTAAAAATACTCTTCCTTGTTTACGTCATAACTATTATTTATAGCTTCTCTTCCAAGTCTTCTTGTGAGCCTAAGGATGATTCTTGTTTACGTAGAAAAGTTTCTACACTCTTCTCCTTCCTTCTTGATGTGTTAAACCTACACCTGTTTATTGCATAATCATCTGCTTTTATCTCATAAGTATTTCGAGTTTATGGTTCTGAGTATCAGAACTTATGCTACAAGCATCATTACTGATGCTAGACATATCAAATGCGAAGAAACAGACAGACCTCTTTGCGGAAGTAAACGCGTGCTTGAAGGCATCTCCATTCCTCAACCATTATGACAATTCCATGTTCAGATACTTCACAGATTGCATCCTGATAATATTCACAATCATTCATGTTCTAAAAAAATCAGACTCGATGGATTATGCAGCCATGGAAAAGGAAAAAATTCACCGTAATTTGATAGTATGATTATTTGTAAATCCCCAACTACGATATGAAATGCTATCCTTTTATATTTCATGGGTTAGGGAAGTTCCTGAATCTCTTAAACGAAATGATTTGCATTTCAACCACATAAATAGGATTCCTCTTAGTGTTATTGATGAGTATGCAAGGTTCCCGCGCCCATACCAATACAATTAATCTTTTGACTGGGTTTATTCATTCGTTATGATGATATGCTGACTCTTAAATTTAGGGTGTGATTGAGGCCATCGGATGGGAAAAACGGGTCCTGAAGAGAAACGAATGATTCAAAGTAATGTACGTGAGTAAACAGTGGAAGCGTCAAAAGAAGTATGATCGCCAGAATTTCTGTTAAGGAACGAGACAAATTCCTTCTAGAAATGAATGGCAAAATGCAGAAGGCAGAAGCGAAATGTTTGTCGGATAAACAAAGCGGAAGCTAAGGATTTCCTCCTACAAATGACCGTACACGAAAAGATTATTGGATAAAAAAACCAAGCATAAGGCAGAAGCTTCCATGAGAGCATTAAAAGGTGCAGGAATTCATCAGAGAGCAAAAGAAACATCGCAGAAGGCCAAGAACGAAGCGGAAGAAGATGAACGAAGAGCAGCGATTCCAGGAAACACGCAAACCCAACGTGAGGACCAGATGATGGAAGAAAGACGAGAGATCCTAACCTGTTGCCGTTTCCACCGAACGCAAGAGAGGGCATCGACGAGGCCTTGGACATTCTCGAGGACGCAGGCGAGCTCAAGGGCAGCGCAATCGTCGTCGAGGCGGGCAGGGGAGCAGCTCATGGGAGGAAGGTTCTGATCTAACGGCATCTCGAGCTTTCCATGGCCGCTCGTCGTCTTCAAATCGTTGAAAAAAACAACAGTATGAAAATGAGAAGAAACGAGTTTGGGGAGATTTGAACCCGTGACCTTCAGCTGCAAATTTCCTTTCTCTGGGGGTTTTTAGGGTTAGGGTTTTGGAGTGGCTTGTCGGGTTTATAGGGTTTTAGGGTTTGGAGTGGCTTGTAGGTATTCATCGGGTTTTAGGGTTGCCAGCTTTCAGGTTTGTTTGGGTTTAGGCGTTGTCGGGCTTGTAAGGGTTTACGGTGTCGAAACTGCTTGTATGGTTTAGGGTTTAGGAGTTGGGTTTTGGGTTTTCTAGGGTTAGGGTTTTGGAGTGGCTTGTCGGGCTTTTAGGGTTAAGGTTTGGAGTGGCTTGTAGGTATTCATCGGGTTTTAGGGTTGTCAGCTTTTAGGTTTGTTTCGGGTTTAGGCGTTGTCGGGCTTGTAGGGTTTACGGTGTCGAAACGGTTTGTATGGTTTAGGGTTTAGGAGCTGGGTTTAGGATTTGTTTAGGGTTGACGGAATTCTAGGGATTATGGTGTGGAAAGTGTTTATATGGTTTAGGGGTTAGGGTTTATTTAGGGTTTCCGGGCTGTTAGGGTTTATGATATGACGGACTTCTTTCTATGGTTTGGGGTTTAGGGTTTAGGGTTGTTATGCTTGTAGGGTTTAGGGTTTATTTAGGGTTCTTGGGATTTTAGGGTTTACGGTGTAAAGCCTTTCTATGGTTTAGGGTTAGGGTTTAGGGTTTTCAGGTTATTAGGGTTTACGGTATAAACCCTTTCTATGGTTTAGGGTTTATTTAGGGTTGTTAGGCTATTAGTGTTTACGGTATAAAGTCTTTCTATGGTTTAGGGTTCAGGGTTTGTTTAGGGATTGTTTAGGGTTTATTTAGGGTTGGCAGGCTATTAGGGTTTACGGTATAAAAGTCTCTCTATGGTTAAGGGTTCTCGGGCTTGTACGGTTTAGAATTTATTTAGGGTTTATGGTATAAAGCATTTCTATGGTTTAGGGTTTTTTTTAGGGTTTTCAGGGTATTAGGGTTTACGGTATAAAGCCTTGCTATGGTTTAGGGTTTATTTAGGGTTGTCAACCGATTAGAGTTTACGGTATAAAGTCTTTCAATAGTTTAGGGTTTAGGGTTTTATTTAGGGTTGTCGGCATTGTGGGGATGACCATCTAAATGGTTTAGGGTTTGTCGGGATTTTAGGGTTTACAGTTTGAAGGGTTTCTATGGGGGTTTAGGGATTAGGTCAAGTTAAATGAATCCCCAAGTTAAAACACCAACGATCACGCCCAAAGAATCTGCGGAAAGCAGGCAAGACACAAGATCATCCGATTCGATTCGATGCTGAGGGCATAGAGCGCAAATTTGCTGCTCCCGCAGCAAAGCATCGAATCACTTCATAAGCTTACAGACAGCTTTGCAAGATCATCCGATTCGATGCTGAAGGCATAGAGCGCAAATTCGCTGTGCCCGCAGCAAAGCATCGAATCACTTCGGACGCTTATAGACAGCTTTGCAAGCAGATATTCACACAACATTATCTGTCAGAAAATCTGTGGGAATTGCATTACCATACCATACACCACTTGGTTCTCAAACTTTTCTTTTCTTTTCTTTTTTCTTCTTTTCTGTTTTTCAACATGCCCCAACTCAGAAGTTATGCATACCAGAGAAGTAAGCTCCTTGATCAGAAGAACCATGGCAATACATTGTGAAGAGCACAGGAGATACCTTGCTGCAAGTCTTGATGCTGTATGCATAATCAACACAATCCAAATCATCTATTCACTCCAGCCAAGTGCTCCGCAGAGAACACTAACCTTATGCCAAGGCACAAAAACAGACTGCCTAATCAAACTGCTTGCTAAAGTAAAATTAGAAGCTCAAGGACTAAACCCAACCAAATTATAGACGATAGATCCGCAAATCTCTCTTCAAACAAACAGCTGCTTTCTTTTCAAACTGGAATCATTGGAATACAGACACCTGATGCACTCAAATCTTTTGGTGTGTATATATATATATATAAGAACTGTTGTGTATCACAATACAATACAATGCATTCTCCACCTAGTCAATTAAACAGAAAGACTTTGCTTCTAGAAACTGAAAATGCCTCCATAATTACCTTCAAATGGATATCAATTGCTTTTAGAAAAACCTCACCTTTCAAGTTTCAACTACTGTTCTTCCATCATCAATTATAAACTTTACATTACGCGCAAAAGAGGAAGTGTCAACGATAGCCTCCACATCAAAGAACATATAACCCACAAACTATTTCACCATCCACATTGTGTTTTGGATATAAGTTCACAACACCAAGGAAAACTTTGTTTTCTTACTACCTAAAAAGAGGAGACGAGCTGTCATGAGGGATGCGGGGAATGTTGGTTTGGCAGTTTAGGCAGTTGCTCTGCAAATCATAGGCTGGGAGTTCGATTTCCATCCCCACACCTTGGTTGCCAATCAAACCTTCCCATTAAAAAAACCAAAAAGAATCGACAGCCGCTACATAGTCCAAAATGACATACAGTCCCTAGAAAAAACAAAAGAAGAAACTACCCATTATAGCTTAGTTCCCTTCCTCTTCAGAAGCTTTCAAGTAAGATGTCTCTGCCTCGTGCCCAGACCCATTCCCACCTTGTGCAACATGGCCAGGTTCGGTACTCAACATATCAGACTTGAAACCCCCAGTCATACCTCTGCTTGCTGATGGTGTACCAGAATTCCCTGCTGGGTGTCCACGGCTAAAGTCAGGGAAACCACCCATGCCTTGTTCAGATGGCATGCCGCCGAGAGAGCTACTACCTCCCATGTTCATTCCGTGCTGTCCTTGCATCGCTTGCTGTTGCTGCTGCTGTTGCTGGTGTAGCATCGGATAAGGTTGTTGAGGATATGGTGCTGGATTCCTTGCAGCCATAAAGGATTGTTGTGCCGCCATTTGTTGCTGGGCTTGTTGATGTGCCATGTAATGCATCCCCTGCTGCTGCATCATAGCTGCTTGAGGAACCTGGTGAAATGACATAGAATATTAAATTTTTGCATCTCCTGAAGGTCAAAAAGGTGACCTATGAGATCAAAGATGTTAAACATCCTCTAGTCTGCTCTTGTATGATGTCTAATTGCAAAATAAAATAAACGAAAATATTGCGTTGTACTCCTAGAGAAAATGGAAAGAATATCGTATAGAGATGAGGATCAGTAAATGAGACCTCCCTCGTCAAGGTTGCTATTAATGGGGAGGGAAGGAAAAATCATACAAAAATCTAACATACTTGTGGAGCTGGTTGTTGAGGCTGTGAGTCTGCAATTGCTGCTAAATACATGAGGTTTGCTTGTAATTTTGCTTGATAGCTGCATGTGACAGAAAAAAGCACTAGCTTTATTGAAAAAAAAGTCAATAATCATCTTCGGAACAGCCTGTTTTTTAATAATGCGTTGCAGACTACATACAGATGCTTTCTATAACAAATTAAGTTGAGTCACCCTTAAGAAGATGGTATACAATCACTTACGCTGCACATTCGTTCAATTTGCCAAGGTTCTGATTGTCCAGAATGGCCAAGATCAGCTGTTTGTTCTCATCCAAGTACTACAATAAAGACAGCAAAAGCATCTGTCAGCATATGAATCGTTCACAGATTACATCTCCCTTCAGAATATCAGGTTACCAAACAGATGAATCACACGAAAAACATTTAAGATGCTGATTTTCAAAATTGATAAAAATATGTACTACATCGGACATTAACTGTCTTGGCTACTTATGATGACATAAATCCCAATGTCAAAGTCAAAGAACATTTCCAGAGTATCAAAATATAACTTATACAACTCTTGACATTATATATACACTCTCACCAGCTATCGCAGCTCCCATCCTAACTAAACATACAATTATAAGTATTCTCCATTACCATCTGTAGATGCAAGAACTATTTTATGAATTAATTATGCGGACAAAAGACTTCAAATTCAGCTTTTTAACCATGGAATACATGGCAACCAGGTTGAAATTTCGTAAGAGCATAGAGAAAAGATGTAGAAGCTGACTCATCATGCACCAAGCTATGTACATTGAACAATCTGCTGAACCATCCAAGGAGAAAACTATAATCATCTATGCAGATATGTACATTCATGGAAAAATTTTGTATTGTTAGGTTCCAGAAAGGCCTGAGGAAAATTATTAGAACATAATAAGAATCTCTGATGAACAAAAGCGCAGAGGATATAACAGGACATTAAGTTCGGACTTTGGAAGGTATACTGTATTTGTCATATCTTATAAGACATGATGAGGGTTATCAATGAATAGACCCTTGGTACGTACCGATGCCACATCAAGCCCATGTCATCTACCTCTTGTTGGTAGCCACAGATGCATTATCACTTTCTTAGAACGGAGTTGTTAGTGAATATGAACCAAAAATAAACGCATGAAATTTTTTGAAGTAAATTTATCAATACGATGCATTGTTTGTAAACGGACAATAGAATGACAGTGCTAAGGAAAACTTAGACATACATAGCGGCAATTCCTTTATAAAGGCCTTCTTGACAGGGTACCGCCCTGTTTATTCCCTGATAGGTAGCTTTAAAAATCACTTTCCAAGCAAGGTCCTCTAAGCAATAGACTGACAATGCTACAGAAAAAAGGGTTTCTTTATGCCATATAACATTTCCCACCTGGCTAAACAATATTCACCCTCTAGTTCAGGGGTTTTTTCCACCTCGTTCTTATGAATTGGGTCATCGATTCACCTATCTATCTCATTGAATTTCTTGTGTCCGTAGTAAGGTATTCTGAACCTCTTAAGAATGCCAGTACTACTACTTGACATAGAAGAACATTCGTGAAGTTTTGCTATTTGGAAAGGGATCGAGATTGATACATCCGTATTGTTTTGGACGCACCATACATATTTGTACTCCATGATTCTGAAAGAAATTTGCCATGGCTCTCTGAGACATCCCATTGTAAATCGTCAAACTCCCCTGATCGTGAAGATGACATTCCGATCAGAATACATGTATGTGCGTCTCTAAAGAACATAACATCAGCTCAGAAGTTTCTATTCGTAGGATGCTTAGCCTGCCATCAGAAGCACATATACAAGCCATCCATGGCACAGGTTACCTCTCCCATACGTATGCATATAGCAGATTTACCACATATACAGACCATTGATAAATGAATGCAAAACAAAGACAAACAGATGCGCACTTAATCCAGACTTACATGAACATAGACATACCAAAATGCAAACGCATATACGTATACTACCTCTGCCATCAGAAGAACGTATACAAACCATTAATGACACAAAGACTGGATTTCAAACACAAACAAGACACATAGACATAGGCATATCAATGCACATGCATACAGCTATACATGCACATGTACGTACATGCATACACCGGTACAGATACACGGTGGGCATTCAAGAAAATTGTCTGTGCCTTTCCTAGTGCCTCAATCTAGTTAGGGTAGTCGTTTCACTCCATTTCAAGGAAGATCTCCATTGTTGGCACGGAAGCCGCATACCTGGCCATTGCAAGAAAGACAGGAGGAAGGGGAGGGGGAGTAGAAAGGAGAGGAAGAAGAAGATGAAGAAGAAGAAGCGGAAGAGAGGGGAGAAGGGGAATACCTTCTGGATGAGCTCGGTGGTTACGTTGTGGGCGGGGTAGGCACCGCCCATGTGAGCTTGCATGGGGTGCTGCATCGCAGAGGACAAACGAAGGGAGAGAGAGTTAGAGAGAAAAAAAGGAAGAAAAGCCGGAAGGCAAAAAAAGAAAGAAAAAACAGAAAGCAGAAAGGGGAGGGGAAGAGAAAAGGAGAGCAGTAAAAGCAAGGAATGGAGGGAAGGGGGGGAGAGAGCCCCGGTGCTTCTGATGAAGAAAGCGATGCTTCAAAGAAAGAGAGAGGAAGGGGAGGAGGGAGAAGGACGCAGAGTCAAAGAAGAAGAAGAAGAAGAAGAAGAAGAAGACACTCCATTGCACTGTCTCGTCTCTCTCCCGCTCCCTGTTTCTCTGTTTCTTCCTCTGTTTCTGTTCTGAAGAGCTTTGACGGCCATGGCCATGGCCATGGCTTTCTCTCTTCTTCTTCTTCTTCTTCTTCTTCTTCTTCTTCCTGCTTCTTTCTTCTTTCTTCTTCTTCTTCCTTCTTCTTCCTTCTTCTTCTTCTTCTTTCTTGTCCGGACAACATATGTCCGGACAAACACTTCCCCGGACAACTTGCGACATCTCTAAACCCTAAACCCTAAACCCTAAACCCTAAACCCTAAATACCGCAACGTGTACAAGTACGTATCTTTCGAAAGCATTCACCGGAACGTTTAATATCATACACGCTCTATCAACTTATGGCCGTTCGATCGCGAGGGGGTGGGGGGGCTAAATACGTCGTTACAGTTCGCATTCGGTGTTTGTACAGGATACCCGCTCGCGTGAAAACATGTGATTTCTCTCGATCGACAAGATGGACTTTCCTGGGTTCCAAGGCGATCTGCGAAACGGAATAGAGGAGAAAGAAAACTCTATTTGAACCACGGTACCAATAGACCATGTCCATTAAGATTCTTATATTATTTTCTAGGGAGAGTTGTCGACAAACGCCTGGCGAAATTATAAATTACATTTTAACGCCCACCGAAATCACAAAATTACAAATTAACGCCCCAATCTTATCTTCCACTAAGAATCGACACCCAATTAATTCCGCTAGTATTGATTTTATTCCTAATCGCTTCCCACTAATTGATCCCAATGGATTTCCTTACTACATTCGACAAACTAAAGTTAGTAAGTTTAGAATCTAATCAATAGATTAATACGTCAGTTTGGTTTTAATCAAGAGTAAGCCTTAATCAATGATCTAGTTACATGGTAGTTGAATTCACAGCTACTTGATTTGGTGTTAATCAATCAATTGCACGTTAATCTTAAAACTAGGCGTTAATTTGTAATTTCTAGTTTGGGTAGGCGTTCAAATGTAATTAATAATTTTGTTAAGCGTTTATTTGGTAAATTTCCCTATATTCTAAAATCCATTTGATCTTATACTAGAATTGTGTGTGATTCTGATATGATCTAATTAACGAATGTGAGGGAAAATTAAGAAAACCAAAAAAGAGACAAAAAAAAAAGCAGAAGAGAAAAGATTTCAGAAAATGTGGAAAAAAAATAAAAAACATGAATAATGAATGAAAAAAATGGAGAAAATTAATAAGTAGAAAAAACACAAACCATATAACCTTTGTTGATTTATTGATTTGTTGATTGATCTATTTAACTTAAAAAATTAAAAATAAACTGGACGGCGTTGATCGCCAGAGATTCTGCAAGCAACTTCATGGCCTGTGATTAGCGGGCTTCGCCCATTTATGAATGGGCTGCAAACAGTGACGATACGAAAAATATCGGGGCCATTATGGCTGCCCAGAGAGAGGTTTGTGAAGTAAAAAAAAAGAAAAAGAATTTCAAAGTCAAAAGAAAGAAAGAAAAAACACAGCCCAAAGTACTGGGATACGATGGGCACGTCGCTTCTGTCGCGTTTGTCCGCCCGCCCATCGGCTCTGCGACACACATGGGCACGAAGAGACATTAGCTCTCATCGATCGAAGGAACGCAATCTCTCGGCCATGCGACAGATGCAGATCACTCCTCCTGCATCTCGACCCGATCCCATCGATCCAATCGATCCATCCCACCCACTCCGAATCCGACCCATCCATCCTTGTTATGCAATAAAACGCTATCCGACAACATATCACAGTGGTATGTCCACCCCCTGACACGGGCAAATGCGCATGCATGCATGTTTGTACTTCGTATGCTTCTCGACACGCACGCCGGGTTTGGCCGCGGTAACAACTGCGGATTTTTCCTTTTTTTTACCAGACTGCCCATAACTCGAGCACATTCATGCCTCTGCGAGCCATTTCTAATGTCGAGATGAGATGGTGCGAGTCAATTGAGCGAGACAAATGAGAGAGAGAGAGAGAGAGAGAGAGAGAGAGAGAGAGAGAGAGATTAACGTCTTCTCAGGCCATTTGGTCCATTGGACAAAACATACAATAATGTTTGTATATCCACTTGTCAACGAGACGACGATTATAATTACAAATCCAATCATCTAATTCCCATGTAGGGGAAAATATCGTGTGTGTCGATAATGTGTCGAGAGAAAAGAAAGGAGCGAGAAATATAGAGAGAAAGAAAGAAAGATATACTACCATTTTCTGAGGCCAATTATGAACCATGAAACAAAACATACAATAACGTCTGTATATCCACTATTCTGTGAAAGTACGACAATGATTACAAATACAATCATCTAATGTCCATACAGGGAAAAGGTCTTGTCGATAATGTGTAAAGAAGAGAGGGAGAGAGAATGCCGACAGTAGGTAAGTGTGAACCAACTTAGGAACCTCATCTTCTCATCACTTTGCTTTATGTCAAAGACGTTCACCCAAGTCCTCTCTTTCAAAGTGGTATGTAAGACACCGCTGGGCGAGTGCATCTTGTCTTCACCACCATCAGGTTGCATCATCACAAATACATTGTTAAATCGGAACAAATACCAGATACGAGCACTTCACAGGGAATGCAAGTGTGGGTTAGATGCATAACCTAAATATTCCTTTCTTAATTGCAAGGGACTATTAGATCAAGTAGGCATGCAACCTTTTTCAACTTTCTTAATTATGTCTTTAATCAATCTCATCTGACATTTCCATCTACAGTGTATATCCTTTAGTTGGATTATGAGATGCGGCAACCTCTTAGTCTTACTCATCATGCTTGGATGGCGAATGCAGCAACCATATTCTTCCGGCAATGTTTACAAACTAACTCAGGAAGCATAGATTTGGATCAAGTCCATAAATTGAGACAAAAATCTAAGTTTCGTCATGAAATTTGATGCTTTGCTTCATATGATATCCATGTTCTTACCCCGAGGGTTTTACATTCAAACACATTCTAAACATTCATACATATACATACATATGTAGTTTGATTTACCTACACACAGTGGTCTGCAGGACAAGGGAGCGAATCTCCCATGGCCTGCAGGACACGGGAATGAATGATTCGAGGCTGATTTTTTTTTAGATTGATCAAAGCAGCTTAAAATGTGCACATGTCATTGACCCAAGCAATGGAAAATAACTCACAAACCAAGACCAAGACCAAGACATGATTAACAAGGAAAAACACACTGATCTTTGATACCTGCTACTTTACTTGACACTGCAGTGAGATATAAACCCTAAAAAATGGACACTACATGTAAATTAAACTCCACAAAATGGCGGCCTCGTTTAGATGGAAAGACAGTTGATTTGTACAAGTGTACAGCCATCATACACGTTATATGTCTACAATAGAAGAAACGTATTACTGCTATTCGAGACACATGCACCAAGAAAATACATTCTCCATACGATTCCAACATCTACGGGTAATACGCACAGGAGGCTAATTGATTGACAAAACTGGAGGATACCTTAGCAGGAAGAACATGATTCATGCGTCACACACATTGCATCCACGTATCCTGCAATGAATTTTCAAGCAACAGCACCAGCTCATCAGCACTCCATTCCCTTGTTCCCTACATGGCCCAATCCCAGGATTCTCAATACAAAAACGATGATGATTTACCACACATACTTTGAAGTGTAATCCTGATGTTACACAACATTTTAAGATATACAATTTCAACGGATGATCTTCCCAATACATGATAAGTCTTTTATTTTGTCAGTTATTCTCTTTTCACCACCTGAACCCTTAATTCTAATCCAATAACCAGATCAGTACATGGAGAAGCATAGCATAGTGAGACTTTCATTGCTTTGCACTTGCCTTTCTGAATAAGCTGAATACAGCCGGGTTTACTGTGACTTCATACATTACCCTTCCCGAAGCAGCTTTAAATTCGCCTCGATTACGTTTCTGGAACCGCCACTTCAAGCCTCCTCCAATCACATAGGTTAATAGTTCATGATGGCAAGAAACAACCTTAAACCTTCCCGAAGTGGAAGACGAAGTTCCAGCCATCCAATGCAGGCCCCCTTTCACATTGTTGTTAACGTGCACATTGCTGAAGCATGACCCGAGATCTTGGAGTTCTTCTTGCTGCTTAACAATTGGATGCAGGAGTTTTGGCTCAGACTTGGATTCAGATCGTATAAATTCTGAAGGAAACCACACTCCTTAACTGTTAGATCCATATGAAGATACTCTTTCACATAAAACATTACTCTAATATCTTTTGCTTTGCCTACGCATGCTAGATCGCCCACAAAGTATCTTACTGGATTCTTCCTGACCCGCAAACTCTCACGACCAAATGATAGGATCTTCTTAGATAGAAATTTGCTAAATGACGAAATCATCAATTAGGATCCAAAGGCAAGGTTCTATGCATCCCACCTTCCTGATTTCTAGAACTCCTGGTTGATCCTGCTTCTGTGGTGAGTAATGGTTCTCATCTGAGCTCAACGTTGGTATACAAATGCAACAGAGCTCTGAGTTGGACACTTCGTCAGCAACCTAATCCAGTGACAGAAATTCAGTTTTGCACATTGATAAACATACGGAGAAAGACTTGAAATGCCAAGGATAGACCTTTATCTCGTATTTCTCCTTGGACCAGGTCTTCTCCACGTTCAGATTCGCAAACACAAGTAATTGTCGATATTCTTCATCGCTCAAGGAATTGTCAAAGACTTTATAGAAGTACTGACTTCGCAATTTCTCTTCCAAGCTCTCGGATGTATATTTTTGACTCTCAGTCGAAGAGGAGTTTCCGCTGCTTCCACTGCAAGGAGGTAGGTACCTCCATGTTTCCATGGAAGAGAAGCCTCCCAAACTTTAACCGAATCGCTGGAACAATCCTATTCCCTTGTGAAATATTGATCTTGAGATTCTCTAATGCTTTTTCAAGATCTGTTCTGAGGCGTTTGATGATGTTCTTTGCTGGAGTCGTGTGTTTGTCGAGGGTTAGTCTGGCGGCAAGATCCTCACCGAGTCCCAGGATATCTTTACTCGAGCCCTCATCACCACCTGCTGACATCCAGAGTATCTTCTTCCAAGCCATGAATGTGATCTTTCCAACAGCAGGTGTTTAAACATCCATTCTCGTGCACTCTATGATTATTGTCGAATTAATACAGCAACAAGCTACTCATCGAATCCACGGCTTCATTTAACATTCAAGCCATAATCAAGACCTACTAATGTTTCTTTCACGCTGAGAAAGCGATCATTGCAGGGGTTTGTACATTCCATTTTCAAACGTGCTACGATGATCTACAGATTAATCCCGTAAAAATCTCCTCGTGGAACCTGAGGCTACATTTAATATTCAAGCTATCATCACAAGCTACTGCCATCGTTGGTGTTTCTTCCAAGCCGTGAGATGACCATTCCAACAGCAGGTGTTTAAACATCAGTTTTCAAGCATGCTACGATAATCATCGAGCTAATCCAGCAACAAACTCCTCATCGGGATCCGAGGGCTACAAGATGACCTTCAAGCCATCTTCTTACATCGTCCGTGTTAGTTTTTGGATTTCCGAAGATGATCATTCCCACGGTGGGGTGTCCAAACGTCCACTTTTCAAGCATGCGACAGCAATCGTCAAGCCATCGGGCGCACGAGCTCGATTTCCAAACACCCCGCGTTTTAAGGTTTTAGCATTCTCCCGCCTAGTCAGGAGCCAAAGAACATGCATCCGACCGAAAGGCGTCAAGTCTTGGGGGGGGGGGGGCTTACCTGAAAGATGGAGGGCGTATAGCGGGACGTCTCGCAGGTGAGCGAAGGATTCGCCGTCGACGCGGACGAACTCGAGCTGCTGGCTGCCGGGAGCATTCTCGGGGAGGACGATGATGAACCTGCCGATGTAATCGCGGGATCTGTAGATGCTGAGATCGGGGAGGGGAAGATGGCTCTTCCTGCCGCAAGGAGAGCGGCTGTGTTGGCTGGAAGCAGCAGCAGCAGCAGCAGCGGACAGGGAGGGAGGAGCCATGGCCGGGCGAGGTCTGGAGGAATCAGAGATACGTTTATGGGGAGGGAGGTACGCCATGGCTGCGCAGGAAATGCGCGACAGTTCAAAAAACGTATCTACGACTACAGGAACAAGAATACGTAAGGTATACGTGTACGTGTACATCGGGCGTATGTGCATACCGCGTACCTAAGCCGTATACGAGCGTATGTACATACGATCAGGTACACGCACATGTGGCACGTATGTGTGAGCAATGTCATGCTGTGGATTAAGGTAATGCAACTCCGAGGGAAATGCGGATCGCATCGAGCTTTTCCGAGCTTTCGAAGTCCCTATGGAGAATTCGCACATCGAGCTGAATCTGATGAAGCCAGGCTGGAAAGGACAGTGTCGCCACACCGCTGGATCGGACGCCGAGTGGATGTTGGTGATGTCGATGATGCATCGCCATGGTGATGACAGTGATGATGATTTCAATCGATCGATGATGATGTCGATCGATGCTGATGCTGATGCTGATGATGATGGTTGTGCTGGTGAGGATGGGTTAACTGGACCCCGCCCGAGTTCGGAGCCGATTCCATTTGTCACTCAGCACAAATCGCCATGTGACACAACAGTGAGCATGTATCATCCAAAACATTTTCCGCGGGCCCCTGATTCAACCCATTTAAGGGCTCGTGTACATAGATGTCGTACGTTTTACTGCATGTGTGTATATGAATCAATCCAACGAGATAGTTCCACCGAGGGAGCCTCCGGAGGACAAGCACACTTAGGCAGACACGCGATACCGAAATCTCTTTTTTTCGCGTACGATTCCGCAGCCTTTAATGCGTTTTATTCACTCGTCCAATCCATGTATGGATACATACCTATACTGTGGAACGCACACCTAGATCGTTCGTTGGTTGGTTCCCCTCGTCTTGTCCCAAATGTTCCAGCACCAGTAACGCACGTTGGCGCAGAGGGATCGGAGCTCGATCGAACGATTCGACTATCAGCTCAAGCATGACGCAGGAGCGGGGGAAGTGCTTCTCCCTTTTTTTCTCCTTTCTTTTTGCTTTTCTTGATGACAGGAATTTGCGCGCTGAGGAGATCGATTACATCATCTGAGCTTCCGATTTGTAGTGCCACGCATGTTCGCATATCCTGCATATCCGACGTGTAATCTCTTGCTGCTCTTTGAACCATTCCGGTTGAAAGCCTGTCTTAATACAACAATCCAGGAGATGTCAGACGAGCGTATCACGGTAATGATTGGGATTATGGTATCGTGACAATCTCATGTCCCGAGGATAATCTAAGGATTATCTCCAATTTGGGAAAAACTGGCAAATGTAACATCTATTTGTGTACAGAATAAATGAAAGCTATCGTTTTGTTTTATTAAGAGGCAACGTTTAAATATAAACACAGTATTCCGATCATTCTATAAACTTAAATATAAGATTCGGTGTTTTATAATTTGAAAAACTACAAATTTAGCAAATGCCCAAGAAATCAAATGTGGACACTTTTGGTGATACGTAGATCTAGTTGATTGCACGATTCTATCATCATTTAATGTATTTAACATGCATTGCGGAATGGTAGAATTACCAAAAAACACGCTTGACAAACTTATAAATTACATTTTAATGTGTACTAAAATTAGAAATTATAAATTCACACCTAGTCTTATTACTGCTATCTTCTAATCGGTGTTCACACTTATTAAATCATTCGCTTGATTGCCCCCGATGTAATTATGAGAGGGTTCAGTGGCTAAAATTAGGGTCCAGCCAATTCAAAGGTTGATTCATAACGGAGCAACTTCTCTGAGACTTCTTCAACTATATGTTTTTTTTTTTCGTGAAAATTCTACTAAACGCTTTTAAAATACTAAACCTAAACATAATACGATATCGAGAAGAATTCCATAGGCATGGGTGGTTAGCCCATGGAGTCGAGACACTGATGACACTACTATACGCATCTTGTGCATACTTAACTAAGGAGATTTGTGTAATACAGGGAAATCTTGTCACGGACAGATACATAGGAGCAGAATAGAGCAAGGCAAAGGCAGAATAAATAAGTGAGAAGTAGAAGATAGATCAAGGTGAGTATTGATTCCATAAGTAGCGTTGTTTACCTTGATCCTACTAAAGGTGAACCCTTATATTTATACAATTCCAAGCCTCCTACATGCAAGAAAAAATAGATGTATACAGACGTTTTAGAAAGTTTGTGAACTTTTTAGAACATCAGAAATGGATACAAAATGTATATGTATTAACATTTATATCATAATTTTATGTTTGATAAATCGGTTAGATTAATTGACTCTATAGATAAGGTTGTCGATATAACATTATCATTTCTTTAAGATCGCCCTCGAAAACATCGCCTTGGTTCTTGTGAATAACATTTATGAAATGCACGAACTATATTCGGGGCATATTTGAGATGATGTGTCGGTTGTATGTCGCTTCAGAGATAAGGGACTCTTTACGAGGACAAGGTATTTAAGCTTGTGACAGAGGAAACGAGTGTCAAGAATTTGGTCGACCTCATATTTTTCTTTGGTCTAGAGCTAGATCGATGGTGGAGAGTAAGGGTGTCGATCGGGGATTTCAGATAGATGGTGAGGTTCAATAAGGGATGACATGAAACACATCATGAATACGGAAGTGAGTTGGTAGCTTTAAGCGGACAACCATTAAACCAATTTTCTCAATGACTCGTAAACGGGCCTAACTTCTTATAATCGAGCTTTATAGCAGGACGAGTTCTAACAATATTGCAACGTAAAAGTCAAAACAAAGTCACTTACCTCGAATCGTGGGACATTTGAGCGAAGGCATTCTGCTTACACCTTGTGGCGTTCGCTAGTGAGGGTAAGTTCGAAGGAAAAGTTGTGATGTACATCCTCCAAGAGGCCTTGCCTGGTCCTCCACAGAAGGATTGATAGAATCGGAAGGAAGAGAAATGTTGAAGCATAGGCGAATACTGTAGTTTACGAAAATTTGACTAACACCCGTAGACACATGCAAAGAGTTATTGTAGGCGAACTCGTCAAGTGAGAGAAGGTCAACCCATTCATCTTGTTGGTGGCTACAAGAGCAGCGCAAGTAATGTTCTAGTATTTGGTCAATCCGCTTCGTTTGTCCACTAGCTTGTGGATGATAGGCTGAAGACAAATTAATAGTAAAACCGAAAGTTTGTTGGAGGTGCCGCCAGAAATTGGAAACAAATTGTCATCTTTGATCAAAAGTGATATTGTTTGGGAATCCATTTTTTAGGGACAAAACAGATGTCTCCTCTTCGAAAATAGTTTTGGCACAAGGAACAAAATGCATCATCTTGGTGAAGCAATTGACTATGACGAACATTGAGTCGTAGCCACCAACAAAGGAAAGATTAATGATCAAATCCCTAGAGAGAGACACCCAAGGCTATTTGGGGATTGTGAGCAGCTGACGGAGGCCACATGGTTGATGAGCTGCTTTGGAGCGAGCATAGGTGTCGCAAGACTTGACGAAATCTTCGACCAATTTCCGTGGTTGTGTCCACCAATACCCTCGAGGGAACAAACTGTCATGGACAGATACAAAAGAGCAAAACAGAGCCAAGCAAGGGCAGAAGAAATAAGTGAGAAGTAAACAACAGACGAAACTGAGTATTGGCCCAATAAGTGACAGGTAAACCCTTGTATTTGACAAATTTAGAACTCCTACATACAAAAAGAGAGTCTTGCATGCAAGAAGAGAGAGATGGCATGCAGAAGTTTCTAGAAAGTTCTAAAACTTTCTTGAATATTAGAAAGGATATTAAATCCTTTCTACACTAATAGAATGATTTAATGTTTGATAGGTCGACTAGTTTAATTAATTTTATAGAGAAGGTTACGACTTTGAAACCTGTTTATAACATAAATATCTATCAAGTTGAATCGGACGATAAACAGGAGTTATACATTTCAGACGGTTGGATCGATTATGAGCTTTCCAGACACACACATATATAAATAAGCCCGATTCGTCGGTCCTAACCAAACCTCCAAAAACTTAAACACCCGGCTTTGAATTCGGCATTCATACCATACCGTTTCCCTTCTAGAAATATGGGAGGCCCGTACATAGCACCCCAATACATCTCCCTCTCCTCGGTAGTTCATTGGGGCCTTACAGCCTCGAATAACAGACAAACAGACAGGTAGGTAGCAAGCTTCTGTATGCAATGTTGTTCGACGCACAGGCACATGTCTGTCTGTTTCTCGCTTTCGTGGCGTCACCCACCGTGAGACAAACCGATAGGAAGCTTGAACTGATCGATAGGTAGCAAAGCTTCTCCGATCGTGAGGAGTCTGTGCATGTGTGCATGCATGCATGTTGTTTCGATGCACACATCAGCGGAATGTCGCCCCGGCCCCTATCCGAGGACATAATGCGGGATGATTCGTGCCGTCGATGGATGACCGTCCGATCGATGGCCTGACGGCAGTTTGGGCGGACAGGATGCATCCCGGGATCCCAGACAGCGACACAGCGGCCACGCACTGCATCCATGCATCTCATGATGCAAGCACACATGCACACATGCACGCTTGCATACATGCATGCATGCATCCATACATCCATATATCCATACATACATACAGCCCCAACAGGCATGCATTCAGATGCGTATGGATGTTGTATGCGTGCGTGCGCATGCATAGATATATGTGCATATGCTGAAATTGGGATCTTTGGGAAGATTTTCGGGGGGGGGGGGATTCATCACATGTGACGGCATCAAAAGTGGAAAGGGGAAGAGTGCATGCATTGCGATGCGATGCGATGCGATGCGATGCCATGCCATGCATGCATTGCGATGCCATGCCATGCGATGCCATGCCATGCCATGCCATGCATGCATGCATGTGTGTGAAGGAGAAAAAAAGGGAAGGGAAAAAAACGTGGTGAAAGCGATGTCCCGACAACCACACACGCACACATACATGCATGCATGCGCATGTAGGCATGCATGCACACACACACACAGAGGCATGCATGCATGCATGCCATGCGCAATGCAGGCATGCATGCCATGCGCGATGTATGCAGGCATGCATGCCATGCGCGATGTAGGCAGGCATGCATGCCATGCGCGATGTAGGCAGGCATGCATGCCATGCGCAGGGTAGGCATGCATGCCATGCGTAGCGTTGGCCGCAGACAAGCATGCATGCGCATGCCGATCATGGCCATGCTCTATATATAGTATGGGTGGATGCAGATACAGCATGGTAGCATCGGCATCGCCATCCATTTTCATTGTGTGCAGAGCGAATCATCCTTCCCCCCCCCGCCTCCTCCTCTCCTCTCCCTCTCCCCCCTCCCCCTCCCCCTCCCCGCAGCGCGCTTCCCCTTCCTTCTCAAGCTTCATTCGCCACCACCTTTCCGCCCTGCGCCGCCCCAGTCTTGTGTACGTAGCAACGTCGTCGCCACCCCCGTGCGGAAAGCCGAGGAAGTACGTGGAGGAGGAAGCAAGGGCAAGGGCATGGGCAGATCGGCGGCGGCGGAGCTGCAGGCGCAGGAGGAGGGCGGGGGAGCGGCGGAGCTGCAGGCGCAGGAGGAGCAGGGGCAGGGGCAGGGGCAGGGGCAGCAGCAGGGAGGGAGGAGGAAGAGGATGGCGACGAGGATGATGGGCGGGGGGGAGGCGCAGGTCCAGGAAGAGGAGGCCGGAGAAGAGCAGGAGAGGAAGAGGAAGAGGAAGCAGCAGCAGCAGGGGGAGGAGGAGGAGGAGGAGGAGGAAGTGGCGGCGTGCTGCAGCTGGAAGAAGAAGAAGAAGAAGAAGAAGAAGACGATTGAGCAGGAGAAGAAGCAGAAGCAGAAGCAGCAGAAGCAGAGGTGGAGTGGGGGGGGGCAGCTATACAAGGGGGTGCGGATGAGGGCGTGGGGGAAGTGGG
>JBBBWG010027068.1:45014-66185 GCA_037176905.1 Azolla pinnata | reverse complement strand
ATGTACGTCGATGAGAAAAATGTGAGAGACAAAGTCCCGCGTCGCGCTCTGGGGAGAGAAATATATATATGTTTGTTTTCTCTCTCTCTCTCTCTCTCTCTCTCTCTCTCTCTCTCTCTCTCTCTCTCTCTCTCTCTCTCTCTCAGGAAGACGGTGCCGGTGGAGGAGATCCTGACGATCGAGGTGAAGCCCGGGTGGAAGAAGGGCACGAAGATCACGTTCCCGGAGAAGGGGAACGAGCAGCCGAGCGTGATCGCGGCGGACCTCGTGTTCGTGATCGACGAGAAGCCGCACGAAGCGTTCAGGCGCGACGGCAACGATCTGATCGTGACGCACAGGTTGCCGCTCGCGGACGCGTTGGCGGGGGCAACGACGGTGGCGCTAACGACGCTCGACGGGAGGCCCTTAACCGTTCCGTGCCCCGAGATCATCCACCCGGGCTTCGAGAAGCTGGTGCCCCGAGAAGGAATGCCCCTCCCGAAAGACCCCGCGAAGAAGGGCAATCTGCGCATCAAGTTCGACATCCGATTCCCCACGCGCCTGTCCCCCGAGCAGAAGGCCGGTATCAAGCGCTTCCTCGGCGGCTCCACCTCCACCTCCACTCCCGCTGGCTAGACGGAATCCGCGGCTCTCGCTCTGCTCTTGCTTTCTTGCTCTCTGCTCTGCGATCTCGGCTTCGGGCTCGCGCCGGTTTTTTTTTCCCCGCGCCTGTGTGTATTTTTACCCACCACCTGCATTCTGGCTTTGCATATTTTTCTGTTTTGTTTTTTTCTTGATGGCGGATGAAAGCACGCATTCTGTGTTGTTCGATCCCCCACCCCCGTTCCTCGTCTCTCTTGTCTGTTCCTGCCTTTTTGTCAGCTCGCTCCGCAAGAAAATTCGAGAGCAAAGACAGTAAGTACATCGTCGGGGCCCCCTTGTATGCTGATTCGAGCGTAGGCTGGCGTCGATGCTGACAAAAAACCAATTTGTGGAATTTCTGTATAAGACGCAAAGCCGCGGTTTTTGCATCGAGACCTTGGGCCTCTCTCTCTCTCTCTCTCTCTGGCCTTCTTGCCGAATGCCCATCCGCGGAACGTGGGCAACAGGGGTTTTAGTTTTTTTGTTTTTTGTGTTTGTTCTGTGCTTGTTTGTCGATCAGAATTTTTCTGGCTCGCCGTGCTGCGGCTTGCGTTATTTGCTTGTTTTCGCATCGATTTGTGTGTATATATATATATAGGCATCATCATATCTTTGGATCTTTGCGAAGAAAAGAGCTGGAGTTGGTATGAGCCCGAGATGAGCTCGAGCACGAACGAGCTCGCTGCAGATGCTTTGAGCGGCTGGTCGGCGCGGACCGTGTGGAATCTGGAGCCACTTATCTGGAGCCACTTTGCAGGCGATCGGCGGTGTGGCATCTGGAGCCACTCTGCAAGTGATCGCTGTGCTTTATGACACTGAAAGAGCACGATTGTTGTCGGATCCTGCGCGTGGAAAGGAGAATTTGTTTTGTGATCCGGAGAATTTGTTTTGTGATCCGGAGAATTTGTTTTGTGATCCGGAGAATCAAAATCAATCGGCAAAACGATGAGCCGACTGCACTGTCAAATTAACCAAAATGCAGGCGAACACAAGGGAGAAGCAAAGCAAAAATATCGGAGATAGAATCAAGGCGAAGGATTGAAGTAAATAAGTTCTTGATTAGCAAGCGAAATTCGAAACCAAGTAGAATTGAATAAGCGAGATGCAAAAGCGAGGTAAACTTTTGATGGCTAATTAATAGTTAAACAAGCAAAATAAGAAGACAAACGAACGAATCCATAGCTGACGAAATATAATACATAAATAAAAAAACAAGCAACCAGACAAATAAATAAAACTTCAAGAATCAAATGCGAGACTAGATAGACAATTTAAGCGAAGAGGCAAAGGAGTAAAAAAAACACGAATTTTCCGCCAAAATGCGGCGGAATTCACCTTCCTTGACTGTGATTTCAGCAGCCAGATAGATAAATGTGTAACAAGCAGAACCAGCAGAATGTCTGCCGCATTTGGCATTCTGCTTGTAACCGATCGCAAGACCATTTTTCTTAGATATAAACAAACAAAATAAAAATAGGATCGAGGGAATCGATGAACCGAGAATTAATATAATAATCCGACAGAGCATAAAGAAATAATAAATTAAGTAAACAGGCAAATGACCCTGGCCAAAACGTCGATTCCTGCTTCTCCAATCGGATAATACGTGTAATAAACAGAACAACAAACTGTATGTCACCTTTGGCACTCTGTCGATAACTAATCGCAGGCAAAATCTTTTGTTTTAATAACTAAACTAGAATTAGAGTAAGCAAAATCAATGAATGAAGAAGAAACACGGATGGAGCTTTCGATAATTTATCCTTTTTACCAGCTATTGTAAGGCGGAAACTAGCACAGTGTTATGTTCCACCAAAATGGTTATTCCCTCCGTCGTAAACAAAGTTTCGATCAATTGATGGTTTGAATAAATTTGTACAAAGGCCAAACACTGTATTTAGTTTACATTTTATATAACTAATGACAGGGCCCCTTCTAAAAACTAAATAGACCGATGACTAGTTGACCGATAAAAAAAAGAGAGAGAGAACTAAATTAAGCAAACAGGGCTACGACCCCGCCAAAAACGCTTAATTCCCCCATCCCCAACAATAAACAACAAAAATCGAGTTGTATGTCGCCTTGGGCATTCTGTTTGTCATAACCGATCAGAAGACCTGTTTTTTTCCGAATAAATAAATGTTTTAGAAATAGAACATAACGGAATCGAACGAAGGAATGAACAGATGTTTCATCAGTAGAATAAAACAGCGAAATAAATCGAGCAAAACTGGCAAACGACCCCACCAATACACTTAAATCCGCCTTCCGTGGGAGTGATTCGAGCATCCAGATAGATGTGTAATAAACAGAATCAACGGAAAAATTTAATGTCACCTCTGGCACTTCTGTTCTTATAACTGATCACAAGTCCTTTTTTTTTGTTGTTCATCAATAGATAAAACAAAGAAATAAATCAAGCAAAAACAGGCAAAACATTCATCGATAGATAGATTAAATAGCGAAATAAAATCAAGCAAAATAGGCAAATGACCCCACCAAAACACTTGATCCCGCGTTCCCTAGCTGTGATTCGAGGATCTATATAAATGTTTAGTAAACGGAATCGACGAAATGCATGTCGGTCGCCTTGGGCATTCTGTTCTTATAACCGATCAGAAGGCCTTTTTCTTTTTTTGTTTTTTCGGGAGGAAAAAAAGAAGGAAGAAAAATTTTAGAATGGAGCAGAGGATTGGATCAAATCAGAAGAGGAGCCAAAATAAATGATGACCAAAAAATGTAAGAACAAAGGATGAAGAAAACAGATCTAGAATATAACTGAGAAGGAAAAAAACAGAAGTAAGAATTAGATATAGAAAAGGGCAAATCACTCAGAAAATCCGCCTAACAAAATTATAAATTACATTTTAACTTCTACAAAAAATTAGAATCCACAAATTAACCGCTAGTTTTTAAAAATTAGCACTAAAAAATAATTGACTAACACCAAATCAATTAATTGTGAGCTCAGCTAACATCAAATGAATCGATCGATCAACGTCGGTGAGCCGATGAACGCCAAACCAACTTGCTAATCAGCCGACCGGGCTCTGAAACGATTCACTTATGTGGATCGAATAGAGTCAAGGAATCGATTTGGATCGATCGGCGGGAAGCGAGCATGAAACAGAATAAGAAATTAACGGGATTCAACTAATCGGGTGCTAGATTCTCAGGAACAAAATTATAAATTTACATTTTAACGCCTACAAAAAATTAGAATCTACAAATCAACGCCTACAAAAAATTAGAATCTACAAATCAACGCCTAGCTTTTGAAAATTAGCACTACCAAATAATCGATTAACACCAAATCAAGTAATCGTGAGCTCAGCTAACATCAAATGAATCGATTGATCAGTGTCGGTTAACCAACGAACGCCGAATCAGCCGATCAGGCTACGAAACGATCCACTCCTGCCGATCGAATACAGACAGGGAATCGATTCGGATCGATCGGCGGGAAACAAGATCAGAATTCAACGGAATTCAACCGACTGGGTGCTAGATTTTGTTTTTCCAGTGGAAAAGAGAAATCTGGGGATTTCGAAAGAAAAAAACATGTGAAATTTGTGTAATTTTGTTGGGCGTTTTTTGTTCACAAAATTTGGGGTTTTCTGCAGACTCTCTGTTTTTCCTCTCTGTTCTTCTCTCTGTTTTTCCTCTCTGTTCTTCTCTCTGTTCTTCTCTGCGTCGGAGGTCGTCGTCATCGTCATCGCCAGCTCTGCAATCCTTCTCTCTTTCCCCAATCGTCCCTTTCTTCGTCTCCTCCTTCCTCCCCTCTCCCTTCCGCAGGTACTCCTTCCATTTCCTGCACCATTTTGTGGGTTCCCGGTTCTTTAAGTTTTAATCGGTTTCTGTTCCCCCCCCCCCCCCCCCTTTCTGCTCCACCACACCAGATCTAGGGTTTCGGTCTCCCTCTCGGAGCTCAATCCCTTCTATCTGAAGCAGGCAAAGAAAAGCCAGGGAGGGTTTTCCTTTTCTGGTCGTTTTGCTGGAAACCTCCCCCGGAATAAAAGCTCACTGGGTCGATCTTCCCTCCTCCTCCCCGCCCCCCAATCTTGCTCCCTGGTTTTTTGTAGGTACATCTTCTGCTTGCTCTCCTGCCCTGATTTGTCTTCTTCTCCCTGGTCGAAATACGCTCTTGCGCTGTTTGCCAATTTGAAGGCTTGTTTCCGAGTTGGGCTTTCACAAATCTAAGCGCTTTTGCAACTCATTTTTTGTTTTTGCTTCAATCGCGAAGAATAATGCTGCGGGATTTCAAGCGGATAAGACAGGAAGCTGAGTGACAAATAAGGCGGTCGTCTATCAAACAGAATGGGGAACTGTTGCGGTTCTGAGTCCCGACCCGACAACAAGCCGGTGGTTACAGTGGATAATCTTCCATCGAATGGAGGTGATTACTTAATTCCCCTTAAAGATTGATGCGTGTGTCTACCTGCCTCATCTACATGTATCTATGCGTATGTTAAGCTACGTACTCTTTAGCTACGTGACACAGGTAACCATGTGGGGAAAATGTGTGCACATTCATGTACATATGTAGATGTGTGTGTATATTTTTGTATGTGGAGGTTTGTATATCTGTCCATCTGCTTCTTGTGCATATATATATTTATGCATGTGTGTATGTCACTAATGGGTGCGTATCTTGGTATATATATGCATATGTTGGCGCATCAACACACATGGGAGCATATGTGAATGCACATTCACGTCTATCTGCAGATGCATTCGTGTACATGGGTATTGTGGTTGTGCATACATGTGTGCACATGTGATGCATACATATGTCATGATATTTGCACATGCGGGTATCTGTCGTATGCTGCGGGTAAGTACGCACATATGTGGGTATGTATGTATATTTACGCACGTGAATGTGTGTATGTGGCCATGGTATTCATGCATGCGATTGCATATTTGTGTAAATAAATGCATCTGTGCTTATTCATACGTAATGCGTGTATATAGCTATTCAATCAAATGCATAGCTATGTAGCTACATGCTCACATTCACATTCGCATTCATACATATAATACACACACACATATATTCGTATGTATGTATATGCATGCATGTAAATGTGAATTTGGTCATGTACTTATTTACCTGTTTGTGAATGCATATTTATGTGCTCATAATTTGGTATGTATGAATACGTTATATATGTGTGTGTCTATGGATGTTGGAATCTGTTCATTACATGTTTCTGTCTGTATATGTTTTTATAGGATATGGAGGTGGTCAAAAAGGGGCTGCAGCTTCGAGCAATGTTGCTAAAGTAGCTTTGCAGCCTATTGAGGCTCCATCCATACCAATCGATGTGCTTAATGAAGCAACTGAAAACTTTGGGGCAAAAGCTTTGATCGGGGAGGGTTCTTATGGACGTGTATACTATGCAACTCTTTCGGGCCGAGCTTCGGCAGTGAAGAAGCTTGATCTGAACAATCAGCAAGAATCTGATGATGAGTTCTTGTCACAGGTTTCAACACACTTTTCCTTTCCTTTATACATCCATGATCTCAAAATCTGTTTCTTGTTACTTTCAGACCAGATTTTCTTTTTGTTTCTCACAGATGAGTCTATATTAAGTTTGCTAAAAACTTACTTCTTCGGAATATCTTCATATTTAGCTGATTCAATGAACTTTCCAGAATGTAGAGAATTTTGAAATCTGTTTTTGATTATGTGCTCTGTGTAAAATAAAATTCAACTACAGTCCTTGAAAAATCGACCCTCAATCTGATGAAAATGTATATATTTCTCTCAATAATTACGAACTTCTAGTCCTAGATTGATGGCGTGTGAAAGTTATAATATCAAAGTGATGTTTGCCGAGAAAAATGGATCAACTGTGGAGAATAGTGATTGGCTAAACGATTTAAAAAAATATTAATGATGTACAATTTTTTAGAGATAAGAGCATGCTAAAATGTATTCATGTTTAAGAAATGTTGGGTAGATGGATTATGGTGATGCTTATGAAAGTGGGTTTTGTGTTTATGATATATGGGTTACTACAGGTGTCCATGGTTTCTAGATTGAAGCATGAAAATGTGGTCGAGCTGATCGGGTATTGTGTCCAGGGGAACTTGCGAGTATTGGCCTATGAATTTGCAACTATGGGGTCTCTACATGATATCCTTCATGGTGATCATCATCAATCTTCTGCACACACACTCGAACCACACCATACTAGGAAACATTGGGTGGAAGCATGAGAACGAAATCACTTATAGCTTGCAAAGGAAATAGTTAATTAGCTTCCAAAAAGTAGTGTAACTTATAGCAAAGGATTACAATTGATAAATCTACAGAAAAACCAATACGTAAACATAACGTAACATGTCCAGGTATGTAATTATAAAATAGTCTTATTCACATGTAGCGCTTGGTATATGGTTATCAGTTGCAATTTGAAGCCGCCAATAAATAGCCAATGAACCAAGTTAATGATTCGATTCTTATGGTGTTCACCCCTTTGATGTTATAGCTCTATGTGATCGTTGGTGTATTATATCTGATGACAATCAACAAAACCTTGTTTTCTTTGTTATAGGTCGAAAGGGTGTGCAAGGGGCACAACCAGGGCCTGTTCTTGATTGGGGCCAACGTGTGAAGATTGCAGTTTGTGCTGCGAGGGGCCTTGAATACCTACATGAGAAGGTTCAACCGTCCATAATCCATCGTGATATACGATCCAGTAATGTTCTTCTATTTGACGATTTCACTGCCAAAATTGCGGATTTCAACCTCTCGAACCAAGCCCCAGACATGGCTGCAAGGCTGCACTCAACTCGTGTGTTAGGAACCTTTGGTTATCATGCTCCAGAGTAATGTTTATCTGATCCCATAGAAAAAATTACCTTGGCTTATTCTACCACTTAAAGATTGGATTTGTCCATTTTCCAAGTGGAGAATGCAATGCATGCTTTTTCAGTAATTATTGTTATGTGAGGAGAGGAATTATTGATCGTGTACGAATTTTTCTTTGTTTGGATGGTGATAGGTATGCGATGACTGGACAGCTTACTCAAAAAAGCGATGTCTATAGTTTTGGAGTTGTGTTGCTAGAACTGCTCACTGGAAGGAAACCTGTTGATCACACCATGCCGCGTGGCCAACAAAGCTTAGTGACTTGGGTAAGAGCCCAATGTTATTGCTTTTCTTCTTCTGCATGATATGTTTGCAACTACTCTGTAACCATTGTCAACGTCCTCGTCCAGGCTACTCCTCGTCTGAGTGAAGACAAAGTGAAACAATGTGTCGATCCAAAGCTGAAGTCAGAATACCCACCAAAAGCTGTTGCTAAGGTAAGTAAAAGATAAAGATCATAGAATGACATTGATGAGTAACCAGATCGGCTTGTCTGAAATGAAATGATTAACCTTACATAGATGTTCAGGGTTCATATGAATGGATGTTGGCCGAAAAACTCATTTATTGCTCATAGATATGTTGTGCACAGTATGTTTACATTGAACTACCTAGATGTCTTGAACTAAAACTGATAAGAACGCATCTGAGGAGTACGAATCACAAGATATAGTCATGGATCTGAAGGATGTGGGTTGGGATATGAGTAACGCTGTGGACACACTCTGGGAAGATTCTGCTGGAAAGATGTCTACAAAGAGAGAGAGAGAGAGAAATCTTAGGAGATCATGGAAAGTTCATATATTTTGAAAACCCCTTCACCCATTTGTTTGGCCTCTTCACCTTGGGGACTATATCAAGAAGAAAAAGCTTCATCTAAAGAAGCTGGAAATACTTCAAGTCAGGGCTGTAGGAAACCGAATGTTTACTCCAAATAGAAAATACACTAAAAGAAGTTCTCATTTCCGGTCGATACTTGGGCTATGTGTGTGCGAATGCTTCTATTTAAATACACACACATACACATGTATGTATATATGTGTGTTATGTATGTATGTGTATATATATAGTATAAACAGGCATATTATTTAACCGGAAATTGTTGTGCTTTATATTCAGATGGCAGCTGTTGCAGCTCTTTGTGTACAATATGAGGCAGAGTTCCGCCCAAACATGAGCATTGTAGTGAAGGCCTTACAGCCTTTGCTTGCACCCAAACCAGCCCCAACACCGGGCATTGCTCCGTAGTAGTGATAACAACAAAAAAGAGCACGTCGATGGAAATAAAAAGGAAAAAAAGGAAAACATGGAAAGGGAAACTTTTGCCGTTATTGTGTTTTTGTAAGTGCATTTTTTTTTTCTTTTCCTTTTCTTTTTTTTTGCATTTTTCCTCTTCATCGTGGAGAGGCTTTGTGTAAAGTGTTCCAGGGAAGAATTGTGTGTGCTCGGAAGTTCAAACTTGCTCTTTCTCTTGCTTCTCCGAAGGCACGGTGTTTGTGTCTATCCGTGCATTGGGGATTTTGTTTTCCCATACAATAACGAAACCAAGCATCTGTAACATGTTGAAGAAAGACCACCTGATTTGGCCCAGAATCTTAATCAATGGTATAAATATATATATCTATATAAATTGTCGAACTGAATCTTGTAACAATACACGATGTCCTTTCCATATACAATTTTCTTTTGTAGCGGATTGGTCTTTCTCATATGCTTCTAGATATGGTGCTTGTAAGAAAAAGAAATTCATTGTATCTTGCACCCAAACTTTTAGATATGGACTGTAAAGAAGAGGAAATGTGCTTCTGGATCTACATTTAATTTGAATGCCTCTCCCCATCTCTCCTTTTTACTCTGGGGCAACTTTTGGGTGCTTTGTATGACAAAGATCAGAAAAACTGACTTGAGCTGACGCTGGTGTTGTTGCATTTGGCGTTGAACCCACCTTTGATCCTTTGATGCAAAATCTTTTGTGTGCATTTGTTGTTCAAAATTGCTTGTGTATTTCTGAGAAAAGACAGACCTTTGATTCATGTCAAAATATGGCTTTGAACCCACCTTTGATCCTTTGATGCAAAACCTTTTTGGATGCATCTGTTGTTGAAATTTGCTTGTGCAGTTTTAAGAAGTGACTGACTTTGTATCTGCCTTTGATTCATGTCAAAAATATGGTCCTGAGATGTGGTGTGGATGGGTTGTCGCAATGCCTAGTAAATCTATTCTGCAGGGGACTAAATTGGATGCCATGTGGGCCAAAAATGGGAAGGATTGATGCCCTCTTTGTAAGCATGAAAGAATGAATGCGGTAATCAATAACCAGCATCAGTAGTGGCTGTGGATCAGTCAGTGGTTTTTGTGCTCATGGTTTGAAGCTCTTGTTCAGCATAAACTTTGAGAAACTTGATGATATCTGATGCTGATGAAACACTTTGTGAATAATGCATGCTCTCTCCTCGAAAACAGTGGAGAGCTCGAATTCGGCAAACAAGGTTGGCTCGATTTGTTCGGCGATGAAACTAGCGCAAAGGCTTGATAATCGAAGAGCCCTGGCAAATTCAGAATGAGAATCAGTGGATGCTTATCATCTTCGATAAAACGAAGACGGCAACGGTTTGTGATGTAGTAGATTCAGGATGTATATGGCCAATCGCTTGGACGATGTTCTTATTATGGGAAATGTGTGTGTGTGTTACATAATATAGAAGACTCTGTTCTGAAATGGCTCTGTTTTTGGCAAAGAATAATAGTATATGATCAAATGAATGGGACAATATATAGATATGGGATGGCCTTGGCCAGATGTGAAGCAAGCTCCACGCCGAAGACCTCGTAATACATAATCGAAAACCAAAACCATTAAATTAGCCCCTTGGATAACGGTTACGATGATTCTGTAATATATGTCGATTATTGAATCTGAGAAAACTCTTGGAAACTTTCTAGAACATTCTATCCTCCGTCGAATGCTCCAGAACATCGTAGAATATTCCAGGGCTGGGATCAGCCGATCTTGCTCAGCAGATCCTCCGTGAAATCCCAGAGCTCGCGGCCCAGCTTCGGGCTCCTCGACGCCTTGGAGCGCTTCGAGAAGGCGCAGTTCTGGAAGTACTTGCCGTTGGCGCCGCTCACCGCGGGGTGAAGGGCGAGGAAGCACTGCGTGGCGGCTCCCTGCAAAGAACAGATTCACAGACACTTTACTCGCGTCTTGATCGTACGAGATCCATTTCATTGGTTTGTTTTTTTTATGATGGATCTGGGGAAGCAATCGGCGAGTTATACAGGGTTAGGTATCGACTAAATCGCTCTCTGCTTGACCCCAAACCAAGCCGTTTAATCGAGTTTAAGCGGCTAAGCGCCCGGCTTGACTCGGCTCAAGCTTGAGATTTTCGTCAACTAGTTTCGGTTTGCCTCGGCTCGGCTCGAGGTACTAGTAGTGGCCCGATTTAGCTGGCTTGGAGCAATTTAAGCCAGTTAATTACCGAAAATGTAAAAAAAAAAAGATTGATCTTGATATAAAGCTCCATTTAAGTCTTAATCGCTTTGAAACGACTCGAGCTTAAGTTTTCTTAAACGGTTCGAGCTTTCAACGGTTAACTAGCTCAGCTGAGCTGTTGCCGATACCTAACAGGGAGTACTGCTACTGTCAGGAGTGGAGTTTCACATTCAGAGGACAAGGACAACAACTGGAACGGAACACCGAAAGATCCTGGGTGGGACCACTTACTTGGGGGATGGTCTTCAAGAAGAGCTTTAGGGCGATCGATTGCATGTATGTCGCGACAACTGGCACGCAACAGTGAAGAGAATCAAGACAAAGAACGGGAAGAAGAAAAACGGGAAAAAGGAATATGTACAGATCCAGGAACAAGTTGTGTAATGTGGTGTGTACACGTCTCAACCAGCAAGCTTCGCATTTTGATCTGTATATTGATACATATATATTGTTACCGTACACGTATAGTACGTATTTTAAAAGTATTTAGTGAAAGCTTTAGAAATACGTAAAACATGGGTTAAATATGTCGAATAATTATACACAATTTACAATCGATTATGCCTCCATATCACCAAAAGTTTTCGTTCTCGCTAATCAGTAAATTTATAAAGTATTATTAAATGATAAACGTTAAATATGTGTAGAATATGTGCGAGTAACATCGATATACACGACTGTAGATGAGAGCGACAGTGTTTGTTTGTTTGCTCAAAACTGAAGGTTTGACACGAAAACCCTGACACATTTGACGTTGTATAAGAAGCAAGGGAAATGTTTTCGAATACCTCTCAGAAGGAAGCTGTTATTCACGAGGTTTGTCACTATGATGCCGGGGTGAAGGGAGTTGATGGTCACGTTCGCACCTTGCTCCTAACAAAAACCAGAGAGAGCCAAGCCTCTGTTACAGATTCTACTACGATTTCTCCTTAACCTTAAACCATTCAAATTAACTGTCAATTTTACTTACGATTTCTCCTTAACCTTAAACCATTCAAATTAACTGTCAATTTTACCTTACCCTTAAATCATTCAAATTAGCCTTCAATTTCACCTTACCTTTTAACCATTTAAATTAACCTTCGATTTCTCGTTAGCCTTAAACCATTCAAATAATTTCTCCTTACCCTTAGAACAATCAAATTAACCTTTACTTTCTCTTTACCCTTAAACCAATCAAATTAGCCTTCAATTTCTCTTTATCCTTAGACCAATCGAATTAGCCCTTACTTTCTCTTTACCCTTAAACCAATCAAATTACCCGTCAATTTCTCTTTACCTTTAAACCATTCAAATTAGCCTTCGATTTCTCTTTACCCTTAAACCATTCAAATTAGCCTTCGATTTCTCTTTACCCTTAAACCATTCAAATTAGCTTTCGATTTCTCTTTACCCTTAAACCATTCAAATCAGCCTTGAATTTCTCTTTTACCCTTAAACCATTTCAATTCAGCCTTTCACACATTGATCGACCAAACCGGCCGACCGTGGTTCGTGGAAGTCAGCGTTTTTTTTTTTTCGCCCACCTCTAATCTCTTGGCAAGCTCATTGGCATGCAATATCGTTGCCAGTTTTGACCTCGCGTACGCTAGGTAGGACCAGTATCTGATGATGATGATACAGGACAAAAGGCAACTTCAGAAATACGCAGGCATGCATGTGTATGTATGTATGTGTGTGTGCGTATGTATGCATGTATACTTGGATCTCTTGTTCAAAGAGTCTAAGGTGAGGAAGCCATAGTAGTGCGATTCTGACGACACGTTCACGATCCGGCCTTGGATCCCCGAGTCTTTGGCGGTGGCGATCATCGTCGGGAGGAGGAGCTTGGTGAGAAGATAGTGGCCTAGAAAGAAAAGAAGGCACCATCGCCGCCAAAGTTAGAGCGAACACAATCAATCCTCTATTGATAAGAACAGTGCTGAGATCGATTCCGATTCCGATTCCGATTCCGATTCCGATCTTAGTTACCGAGATAGTTGGTGGCGAAGTTGAGCTCGACGCCGTCAGGTGAGAGCTTGAATGGGCCGCCCATCATGCCCGCATTGTTACTGTGGATGTCCACGACAAACTACTGTCAGGGTGTATACATTACATACATACATACATACATACATCATATTTTAATGTATGCAAGGAATTAAAACTTTAAATTTAAAGTTAATAAAATGCGGCACGCTGGGTTAGAACCAGGATAGCCAATGTAACTGTAGACCGCTTAAAAACAGTGCATTGTTGCTAGTTTAGGGAATCGGCATCGACATGCATGCATGCATGCATACATGCAAACTGATTACGGTTAGACCAAACCATGCTTTTGCAAGTTGGAAAAGCAACCGAGAATGATTCGAGCATTCGAGATTGATAAATCAGCGGAAGAACGGTAAAGATTCGCAACATCCGCAAGCGATTTGCAAAACTTAGCGCATGCGTGGATCACGTACGGTATGTACGTACATGAGTATGTTGAGAGAGGCAGCAGCTCCCGCGTTCTGGGACGCGAAGGAGTCGCAGAAGCCGCGAACAGACTGCAGAGAGCTGACGTCGAGCTTCATGACGCGGAGCCTGGCTTGCTTCACCTGCGCCGCGATCGCGGCCTTGGCCGCCTCGCCCGCGTTCACATTGCGCACGGCCATCACGACCTCCACCCCCCGCATCGCCAGCACCCGCGTCGTCTCCAGCCCGATCCCGCTCGATGCGCCTGAGAGAATCCGTTACGAATCGTTCCGTCATACAAAACATCGTAAAGCAGTCGATAACTTGACTGACTGAACTCTTTGTATAAGCTTGGTTTAAGCTCTGATCGTGCCCTTTTAACTAACTAATGGTAAGATATTGTTTTTCTGGAAGGAAAAAAATTAAAAAAAATTAAAGCAGTTGGTTTCTTTCGAACAGCTAGGGGTAAAATAAAGAAGCGGAAACCTGGCTGTCGAAACTGCCGAAAATGGAATTATCAAGAACCACGGTGGAAGGACGGAATGGAATGAAGACCCTTCAACTTTGATTCGAATCGTATGTTATACGCAACCGTGTAAAGCAATTGTTCTTCTTTCATGCCACACGGGATACATTTAAAGGAACAGAAACCCGGCTGTCGAAAGTCGAATTATCGAGCACCGCGATGGTTATTTTACGCCTCAGGTTACATGGATTAACCTCGAATACTCAAGTAATATGCCAAGTTATCCTCGATTGAATTCTTATTTTTTGGGGCCTAAACACTTTAGACAGATCTTTTTGTAATACGTGTGTATATTAAACCCTAAACCCTAAACCCTAAACCCTAGACCCTATAAGAATGCACATCTTGATTTGCCGAAATGGAAGCCCTTGTTGCAGCTGTTGCTTCAATTTGTAAATCGGCCGCGAAAGAATCGGCGTTTTCCTTACATTTATTGATGCAATTGCATTTGCATAAGGAGCTATCGATCGATTCGATTACGTAATCGGAGGTGGAAACATTCAGAAAAGCAACCCATCATCTGTTTAGCAAAAATGCCATGATGCCGCATGCATGCTATTGATCGATCGGGCTCGCTAGCGATCGATCTTATCTAAATCTATCTAATCTAGCTATCTAGCTATCGATCGATCTATCTTATCTTATCTAAATCTATCTAATCTAGCTATCTAGCTATCGATCGATCTATCTTATCATATCTATCTAATCTATCTTATCTTATTTAAATCTATCCAATCTTATCTTATCTAATCTATCTAATGTATCTACCTAATCTAGCTATCTAACTATCGATCGATCTATCTTATCATATCTATCTAATCTATCTTATCTAATCTAATCTATCTAGCTAGCGAGCTATCGATGGATGGATCGATGGATGGATCGATACCTGTGACGATGGCGGTGAGGTGCGGGGCGTAGATGCCGTCGGTCGCCTCCTCGGCCGTCGCATTCGAGCTGAATCCGAAGATTCCCGGCTGCCGGAGCTTGTCGGAGGTGAGGTTTCGAATGATCATGCCGATGAGGCCGATGAGCGGAGATTCCCTGATGTCTTCTCCACCCCCCATCTCCTTCTTCTCCTTATCCTTCGTCGTCGTCATCTTCGCCACCAGCAGCTCCTCGCCTTCTTCGCCATTCTCGCCATTGCTTCTTCTGCTGCTGCTCCGCCTTGTCACCATTGTTTTCTCCCAAGACTCTCTAAATCTCTCTCTCTCTCTCTCTCTCTCTCTCTCCACACTCCCTTGGGAGCCAAATTCTGGTCTTAGAAGACGTTAATATATCTTTCTTTCCTTTTCTGTACTCCCTTTGGGAGCCAGAATTCTGGTCTCAGAAGACGTTAATATATCTTTCTTTTCTTTTCTGTACTCCCTTGGGGGGCCAGAATTCCGGTCTTAGAAGATGGTTAATATATCTTTCTTTTCTTTTCTGTACTCCCTTGGGGGGCCAGAGAATTCTGGTCTTAGAAGACGTTAATATATCTTTCTTTCTTTCTATCTACACTACCTTGGGGGAGCCAGAATTCTGGCCTTAGAAGACGTTGATATATCTTTCTTTCTTTCTTTCTTTCTCTTGTATCTTTTTTGTCTCGTGGGCCAAATTCTGGTCTTAGAAGAAGTTAATATATCTTTCTTTCTTTCTTTCTCCTGTTGTAACTTTTTGTCTCATGGGCGAAATTCTGGTCTTAGAAGAAGTTAATATATTTTTCTTTCCTTCTTTCTTTCTCCTGTGTCTCATGGGCCAAATTCTGGTCTTAGAAGAAGTTAATATATCTTTCTTTCTTTCTTTCTTTCTTTCTCCTATTGTATCTCATGGGCCAGATTCTGATCTTCGAAGACGTTAATATATCTTTCTTTCTTTCTTTCTTTCGCACACCCTTCCCTCCCTGCTTTTGGGCAACCTTTGGGCTCCAAAACACCGATCCGAACGAGACCATATTGCTTCGAACATGACAGAAAAGAGAAAAGCCGTTTTTCGAAAAGGGGAGCCTTCCGATGATGAATACCGATCCAATCCAACTCCACCAAGCACACCCACCCTTGTAAATGCACGAATGAATCGCGCCACCCGATCGTCCAGAAAGCCCATCCGCCCGCGTTTATGACCCCCTCGTTGCACCCCGTATTCATTGGACACGCACCAACTCTTTACTTGCCTCTTTTTGAGTACATAGACAAGGAATAGTGCTGGGATGAAACTTAGACTTTGATCTTCTTCTTCTTCTTCTTCTTCTTCTTCTTCTTCTTCTTCTTCTTCTTCCTCTTTTTAGACTTTTCCTTTTTACCACAAGCACGGCGTAAACAGACGGTCGAAAGTAATCAAAGAGAGAGAGAGAGAGAACCACCGATGATGATTCTACATCATGAGAACGCTCGATGCATTTCGTCAGCTGATTGTCGTTTAGCTAAACTAGCTATATACCGTTTTTTGATCGGCTCTCTTCTCCAAAGTAACTGGAACCCAGAACCACGTAAATCTTGAGCGTCGAGGCTCGATGCATGTGTTGCGAGCAGCAAATAGACTCGATTTCGGGCTACGTTGATTGCAGCAAAGCTTGTATTGTTTCTCTCTGTATATAGATACATATAGATTTCAAAAAAGCTTTTGATATGGCACACATACACACACACACACACACACATTTTCATGAAAACTTTTTGATACGATACCTCATGTTTTCTGTATCATAGATTTTAGTCAAGAATATATTCGTGCATTCGTATTTGAATATAGACATATGAAACAAACCGTTCGTTTTATTGAAATACTATCTCTACTATTAAAAAGTAATCTATAAATTCAGATTAGCTAGAGAAATTAAAACAGGAATTCCAAATCATCTCCGGTAATAAGCGAGCTTCAAACCCAAGTTTTGCACCGCCTTTCTTTATCGCTATGCTAAGCTCGATTATAAAGCAATAAATTGAAAAGTTTTGAAGTATTATTATGTTCGTAATATTTGCATTCATTTGTCATCCATACATTCATGTTTCGATATTTTCGTGAGAAAGATGAATATCATTTATATATATATATGTAGGTTTGAAGGAAAACTTTTGATATGGTTCTCAAACGATTCGCACCGATTCGCAGGTCTATTTGGAGGGCGCTAAAATGTCGTAATGTTAAGTTGATGGGCTCGAATATCCCCCGAATACTCTCGTCTTCGAATCGAGCGCTGAAGATCATCGATTCCCTCTTTCTTGCGCCCCGCAATTAAAAGCACAAGTACCCCAAATCTGGTTGGTGAAAGATTGGTGGCAAAGGTAGGTGCACAGCTAATCCTAGCTATCAAACCAACAATAACTGCTAGAAGCATTCCATGATTTGCCTTCAATGCAATAGATAGATAGCACCGTGGAGAACAATGGCTATTAGCCCCCGATCGATTGACGATAATCATCTACTTGGTGATACTTTATATGTGTTTGTTACAAGGTTTTAACAGAATGGCATGAAACCAATCACACAAACTTTTGGCAGAAGCACCATTAAGTGGTATTCAGCTCCCACCTGATCATCTTCTTGTCTCATACCATTCAATGAAAAACACTATATCATTTTCCACCATCAACTGTTCCCCCCCCCAACCACCATGAAGATTACTCATTCCTGAGATGAACCAATGGAAACAAGATCATTGTGAGATTCTTTTTGCTAGAACGATCAGCACGAAACGGGTTTTTCTGCATTACATAATCATGAAAGGAGTCCACACACACACATTTGATAATCCATAATCAGGAAAGGAATCCACATACAGATTGGAGATCTATAGCCATGGAAGGAGCTTACAAACAGAAATGGAAAATCCATAACCAGGCAAGGAATCATAATCTTTTCATGAAAACAAGGTTCCCACACACAAAGTTAAACCACTGATCTTCGAAACACACGTGTTGAGGACCAAATCACGACTGGGAGAAGCGATAATACACATACACCCTTGTTGAACAAGATGATGCTTTTCTTGCATCCATTCAACCTCCGCTTGGATGAAAGAAAGAGAAGACTTAGTCATATAATGTACAACACCTTAGCACCCCTTCCAAGATTCACAACTCCAGAATAATATGTTCCGCTCTTTAACATATCGCAATCGCAATGTGAGAGAGATATGCAGCCAGTCTTCACCTTTGAGCAACCACGGTCCTCGACAAATTGCTTCTGTACTCTATGTTACAACTAGAAGTCCGGAATGTCTCTCATACATTTGAATTTATAAGACTTCTAGTTCAAGCTGCAAGCCTAACTCTATATACTTCAAAAAAAAGAACCTTCACGATTGATCTAAAAAGCTCGAAAATAAGCAGAGGAAACTAGCATCCACAGCAACGTCTATTCACGAACGAGCTTTTCTCTTCGCACCTTTCCACGTATTCTGCAGTAAAAAAAATGTTCGTAAGGTGAATATATCCTTAGTACATGTGCAAACTATGTAAGAAAAGAATCAGTCATCTAGTATATATGCAAACAACTGGGAAAATCGATCATCACTACAGATACAGACTTTGTTGTAAAGAGGCCATCCAAGAGATCTTAAACTTAGAAAAGCATTTAGATCGATTTTTACCAATGGGACATCCTCTGATGAATCTTTGGATATCGTCGGTGACACACCTTCCGATGATTGCATAGCTTTTCCTCCAGAAGAGACGACTTTTTTTCCCGAACTCCGGGCTTTTGACCCTATGTTTCACAAAGAAAAATAAATATTTGATTCAATGACAGTATTCACAATGTAAATCACACAAATAATATAGGCTTGCAAGACCAACTTCAGAGCTAGCCCCTAAACCCTCCAATTCTGGAGTAGGCACAAACTTCATCTTGAACGTCAACTCTTGAAACTGATACGAGTTCAATTAAATATTCTCAGACAACCGTAATTAAGTAGCCAAAATCTCAGTAGATTAGGCCTTATGGAATGTCAGATGCGGATGAAACCTCGGTTATTTCACATCCAAGCTTCCAGTAAAATGTCATGCTTATTAATAAATGGTCGAACAATGTGATCTATCTGCTAGTAGTCCCTGTAGATTATCTACGTATACATTCGCTGTATCCCATTTTAGCATCCTAGCTTTGTTAAAATTGACTCTAAACCATATATAAAGATATAGTTATCCTCATTAATGTTCCCCCTTGGTAGAGAATATTAAGTCCCTGCAAGGGAATCAATAGCTGTAAAGAAGACCTCCTCTTTCATTCTTCCATTTTAGATTCTCCAGGAATGTGAATAACGTTACCAAATTCTCACGATGGACATACAGTATGGATTACCCGTAGCTGATTTCTGCTCATCGCTCTCAACAGAGTCACGCTTTTTATGTGCCGGTGTTTCATCATTCATACGGGAATGAGTGTCAGATTCGCCTACGTCTTTCGACTTCGTGTGTTTGGACTGCTTTTGGGACCTACATGGTTCATAAAAATGAAGATCATAAAAAAAAGCGTTTATAGATCAACCCGTGAACTCCAGCTGAACCTGCAACTACCCAAATGCTTACATTCCATTGTCAGTTTCTTTATTTGAGCTCTTGGTTGGCTGGCTTTTTACATCTTTTTTCTTTGACCGGCTGCATTAAAGGAAAATGTGAGCAAACTATCGTTATCAAGGCATAACGGTGTCAAATGTATATTCAAACTGAATAAATCCTAGACCACGTCATGAACATGATTGATGAGTAATTTCGTTGTTTGAGAAACAGGTACAATAGGTATGACTGCTTCTATGAATATGCTAATTGAACTGTAAGCCACCATCCACTGTCAATTGTGAGAAAGAAATGACTTACGAGTCATGTTCTGAGGATACTGGAGGCGATGATATTCCCTTATCATCCTAGCATAGAAATAAGAAACACATTCAGAATTATGAAAATAACATTGGTTTTGGTAAATCAACTACGTTATTCCCAGCATAGAAATAAGAAACACATTAACAATCATGAAATAACATTGATTTTGGTAAACCAACAACTTTATTACATTTTCTATTAGCTCCCAACGTTCACTATCCAGCTTCAAATTCTCTTGATCTCCATCGTCATACAAGATCTGAAAGACAGAAGTGGCAGTAAGAAGGGGTGGTAGCAACACTAAGATGGAGACCCAGTGAACATGAACACACCTTGTGTCTCTTTGTCGGAGCATGATAGGAGGCAATCACCCCCTGATAAAACCTACGCAAGGAAACACAAGAAAAATCAACAAATTCCTAATTTCCTTGAGCATGTATCGGCAAACAGAAACATAATCCATGTATATCAATGTTTTAACATTCCATTCATATCAACTTGTTGTAGTATCAAGAGGCTAGAAAACATACGCTTTGTCCATAGGCCACCACACCTTTACTCGACAACCAACTAATCCTCGTGGAGAAGTTTCTGACTTTTTATCTACCTTCACAGAAGGAGTCTTTGAAATGATCGAAAGCACAGAAAGTCAGATTGATGTATTGGGGAATCATTTGTCAATAATATTTTTCCATGACAATGAAGAATTTTATACTACCTGGCTCTCTGGTGGCAATGTTTTCTTTGTAGATATCTTGGGTGTTGCACCTGAGCCTGATGATGTCTCCCCAACTTTTATTCCATTTTTGGAAGTATTGACTGCCTGCTTGTAGAAGGGGTAGATAAAAAAGACTTTTTAAGTTAGAATTAGATCGGATATGTAAACAAACTATCCCTCTAGACTTCAAAAAAGATTAAAGACAAAGGCCTCCAAATTTATATTTAAAAGATCAATAGAGCATTTCAAGTAAATAATAAAGTGTGAAACTTTTTATACCTCACTCTCTGATGGCATTGTCTTTTTTGTAGCTTGCTTTGGTGTTATATGAGGGCTTGACGATGATTCAACAACTGTAGCATCTTTCACGGCCTGACGGTGAAAGAGATAGGTTGTTAAGAAAATCAGAACTGTTTGCAATAAACAACAAGCTTTCTACCTGCTTTCCACGTTTTTTTGTTGAGGTGGTTGTCTCATCTTGTGACAAAGATTCGTCATCACGTTCCTCGAGTGATTTCAGTGTTCGAACCACTGGCTTAACAGCGAAAGCATCAGCTGCAGGCTTTTGAGAACTTTTGTTGATTTCCACAGTAGCTAACTGATCTGATTCCGAAACTATAGCTTCAACAGAAACCTTCATCTTTTTGTGCTTATCATCAGACCTTATCGAGGGTTCATCTGATTTGCCCTGTTTACCAT
>JBBBWG010027068.1:8074-27360 GCA_037176905.1 Azolla pinnata | reverse complement strand
AACCCAACAAGGGCTTCCTACAGACTCCAAAAGTTTGCATACAACCTTTCACGTCGCAGAACAAGTGAACCAAGAGCGGCCCCCAAATCATCCGAAGCGTAGAACAGATGGGTTCTCAGCCGAGGCTCAACCAACCACAAACCATAAACTGCCGCCAATAGCAGGCAAAACCGATCAATCCATCAAGCAGAGTTAAACCTGACCAAATCATCAGATTTGTCCAGCCTATGATGATTGATATCAGCCGAAGCTTGAACCCTAAACCCTAAACCCTAAAACCTAAACCCAAAACCCTAAAATCACATCTAGCCATCTTCGATTGGCGATCGAACCCACCCAACAAGGGCTTCTTGCAGATTCCAGAGTTTGCATACAACCTTTCACCGACTCGATTCCGACTCGATTCCGACCTCAAGACACACACACACACACACACGAGTGTGTGAAACCACAAACAGATCTTCTTCCTCTCCAATGCTGAGATCTGAGAGAAATACTTTGCATCCGAGCTGCAGCTATGGAGTCGCCCTCTGCTTGCTGATGCTCTCCCTCTCCCACCCCTCCTCTTCCTGACGATCTCCGACAGTTTCGACGACAACCCAAGTCCCAAATCCGCGTTTCATGGGCGCCCACGAAGGTAAATCCTCCCCTCTCTCCCTCATGGGGCCTCCCCAGCCATTGCTGGACTCCCTCCAGATCTCCTTGAAAAGCTTCAGGATGAGGACCAAGCAGCAGGAGTTGCTCCTCCGGATCGGCTCCTTGATGCTGATCTACGTGCTCGCGTTCGCCGCCCGTCTCTTCAGCGTGCTCCGGTACGAGAGCATGATCCACGAGTTCGATCCCTACTTCAACTACAGGACCACGCTCTATTTAACGGAGAAAGGGTTCTACGAGTTCTGGAACTGGTTCGACTACGAGTCGTGGTACCCGTTGGGCCGTATCATCGGTGGGACGCTCTATCCAGGTCTCATGGTGACGGCTGCAATCTTGTACTGGGTCATGAGGTTCCTCACATTCGCCGTGCACATAAGAGATGTGTGCGTGTTTATCGCTCCCTTCTTCGCATCGAACACCACTGTAGTCGCTTATTTCTTCGGTAAGGAGCTATGGGACTCAGGGGCTGGGCTCGTCGCCGCTGCCCTCATCGCTATATGTCCGGGCTACATATCGCGATCCGTTGCCGGATCATACGACAACGAAGGCGTAGCGATCTTCGCCTTGCTCTTGACATTCTACCTCTTTGTCAAGGCCGTGAAGACGGGGTCCCTCGCATGGTCAGTCGCCTCGGCGTTTGCTTATTTCTACATGGTCTCCGCTTGGGGCGGATACATCTTCATCATCAACCTGATCCCTTTGTATGTTCTCACATTGCTCATCACCGGTAGATACTCGCTGAGGCTCTACATTGCGTACAATACGATGTATATATTGGGTATGCTGCTCGCGATGCAGATCCGCTTCGTTGGTTTCCAACATGTTCAATCTGGTGAGCACATGGCGGCCATGGGTGTATTCTTCCTGACGCAGGTATATCGACATACATGTTAAGTCTTTTTTTCCATGAATATGCTATTAATTTTCTTGTTTCCCCACTACATGCCATCAACATATTTTTTTCTGCATCCCCCCACCGTTTTATTGAAAAATAAGCACAAGGACGGATGATTTGAACTCTTGACTTCCAACTCGTCACACAAATTATATTCTCGAATATCTTGTGTATGCAACTAGGCTTCCAAGTTGCTACAAGCATTCACATTTTCTTTGAATTGTTTGTGAACATAACTAGAAAACGATACTGATAGAATGCTTGTGTATCTCCATCCAATGTAGAAGAAACAAACACAAGGTGAAGGGTGGATTTGATTTCTTGCCCTCCTACTAGTGTAAGAGTTGTGTGTGTTAATAATGGGGGGATTTCAAGAGAACATATAGTAAGGTTAACATGAAATGTGTTATCACCCTATCTGAATCACATAGATAACTGTGGATGGGTAACACAATGCTAAATCACTCATGTGTTGTCGATAAAGAGTCTACACTTGAATTTGTTAACGATTAGACTACGGAAATTATTTGTTTGTATGCAATAGTCTCTATGGAAATTCGTCCTTTAAGCTGGCGATCAGCCCATCCTCATTATTAAATGTTCAAAGCCTCATTTATTTTATATATCCATGCATACATACGCTTTGTCTGGTATGGTGTTGGGCAGGTGTTTTATGGCGTAGAGTGGGTGAGAAGCCAGCTTGACAGTCCAAAGTTGTTTCGTGCATTCCTCAAAGTAACTGTACTCTCTGCAACGACTGTGGGTGTTTTAGCCCTAGCCATTGGTATGGCAACAGGGTACATCTCTCCATGGACGGGTCGATTCTACTCTCTCTTAGACCCGACTTATGCAAAAGACCACATACCTATCATCGCATCGGTTTCAGAGCACCAACCAACTGCCTGGTCGTCTTTCATGTTCGATTTTCATGTCCTTTTGATATTGTTCCCGGCTGGCCTCTACTTTTGTTTCAAGAGGCTCACTGATGCCACAATCTTTGTGATAATTTATGGCTTGACCAGCATGTATTTTGCTGGGGTCATGGTTCGGCTTATCCTAGTAGCTGCTCCTGCAGTTTGTCTCATCAGTGCCATTGCCATATCTGCCAGCTTGAAGAATTTGTCAGGTCTCGTTCGTGCAAAAGCTCCAGCAGTGACTGGTACAACAAAGATATCTGGGTCCGGCAAGGGCTCTAACAAGGTGACAATCCCATATAAAACCATATTAAATTTCAAAGATGTTATTGTAGAGTCTTTAAAGCTCTAAACTTTTTTTTGTATTGTATGATTCTATCGTGTGCAGGGGGGTGCTGATCAGTTATTTTCTATGCAAAGGAAAGGAGCAGGGGTTCTTATTCTAGGCATTTTCTACCTACTGATGAACTATGTTACCCATTGCAATTGGGTAACCTCGGAGGCGTACTCTTCTCCCTCTATTGTGCTCGCTGCCCGACAATCCAATGGTGATAGGATTATCTTTGATGATTTCCGTGAGGCTTACTATTGGCTTCGCCATAATACACCAGAGGATGCAAAAATCATGTCATGGTGGGACTATGGGTATCAAATCACTGCTATGGGCAATAGGACCGTCATAGTGGACAACAATACGTGGAATAATACACACATTGCTACAGTTGGCAGGGCTATGTCTTCATATGAGGACGAGGCTTATGAGATCATGCAAGAATTGGATGTGGGATATGTGTTAGTTGTGTTCGGGGGAGTAACTGGCTACTCTTCAGATGATATCAACAAGTCAGTTTCTATATCCCCTATCACATATCAAGTTGGGTAAAATGACGAATCACTGTAAATTTCTTCCTTGGTTTGTTCTTGAGCAGATTCCTTTGGATGGTGCGAATAGGAGGTGGGGTATTTCCAGTGATCAAGGAACCTGATTATTTGGTAAATGGAGAATATCGAGTCGACAAAGGAGCGGCGCCAAAGATGCTCCAATGTCTGATGTATGTTTCCTCACTATGAATTTTGAAATCTTGTCTATATTTGTTACAGTTTTCATTCATGTACAACTTACCTTCATGCAGCAGCCAATCTACCATGTCACTCAACTCACATGCATTTCATGATATAGTAGAGAAAAGTTTCATAATTGTTAGGATGGTGCCTCTTCAGTATCTCTTTAGGGGTATCGCTTCCATGTGATGCATATGTTCGGTTGTGACACATATGAAAAGAGTTTTAGAAGTGTAAGGAAAAGAGCAGAAGCTGCAAACTTCAGATCAGGATCTCAGGGAGAAGTGTGGTGACTTGTTCACAAAGAGATAGGTAGACCATATTATTGTCTTCAGAGGTCAAATATCACCTGCTAGACCAAAAACATTGTCAAAACCCCCTCCAGTGAACACCTTTATGAATAGTGACTTCTTGGTCATTTTCATGTGTTCACATATCGACAATGAACGAAAGGCATAAAATAACGTGCATGTCCATGGCTTCTCAAATCGTGGTTCCAAATATTACAAAAGCTTTCTGCAAAGGACATGTTACTAGAACAATCAAAATATGCAGAAATGGAGAGTTCTTGGGACCAGGATCATCACTAAAATTCTCATCAGCTGAGTTGCCACTACTTGGGCACACGCATTTATGCTTTTTAACTTGAGAGTAGGTGTTAAGAAGGAAACGGATGTGACAAAAGGGGCTACATATAATGCTCTTTGCTAGTAGAAAACTTTGTCTGGTAAAAATGGTGGGCACCCATAAGCTGTGTTTGTGGCCTCTGGAGAGCTTCAGTGTTTGGACATCTTCACTGAAGTTTCATGTGTTTCCTGTCCTCCTAAGGACATTAATATGTAGTTAATCTAGAGTTTTCATATTCAACTCACAAGTGTAGATCAAGATGACGCAATTTTTCGTCCTGGTTCGTCATTTGCAATCCATGGCCAAAGGAAAGGCTGTTGCATGAGTTTGAATCTTAACTAGTTACTTGTGAGCAGATCAGACAATGCTTTTTCTTGGGTTGCTAAAATGTCAGTGATTTCATGGTATTTCTTTTTGTAGGTACAAGCTTTGTTACTATAGGTTCGGAGAGTTAATGACAGAATATGGCCGAGCACCAGGGTATGTCTCGATTACATGGATCTCTTGTTTATTTTATGAGTGAAATGGAGGAAATTCATTGATCTACTTTTAGATCCGTTGAAATAAATGAACGAATCCAGAATTTGAGAGCTGGCTCTAAAAGTTGTTCCACTCTATTGATTGACAGGTGGGACAGGGCAAGAGGTGTTGAGATTGGTAACAAAGATGTTGAGCTACATCATCTGGAAGAGGCCTATACAAGTTCTAATTGGATTGTAAGGATATATAAGGTTAAGCCACCGAAGAATAGGCTGTGATTTTCTGTAGCTCTAAACGAGTTGGGAGCAGCCCTGCCAAAGAGACGGAAAAATTTGGGACCGGAATTGAACACACTGGACTTTTGTAGTAAGAATAGTCCTTGTAAGACTGAGAATTTTGTTTCTTATTGTTTTTCCAGAGTTCGTTAGAGCTTTAGTAATTACCTCGGATTTGGAAGGAGAAAATGCCTTAAAAGATGTTACTGACATCTTGACGTGTTTCTCTCTGTTATTTTGGTTCCTTTAAGAAGCAAAAAATGGGCCTACAAATCATCACAACTGAAGCCATTTGGTTGAAATATTGCCCTGCATATATCCATCTATACAGTGAGGGGATATATTCTATGTAATTCAATCTTCTCTTAAACTTGTTGTGATGTCATTTTGATGCTGGACTTGAAATCTAGGCTTACTGATTGCATATGCAAGGGTTAAGGCAGTTACTGTTTTGTGTATTGTATGAAAATCAATGTGAGCTTACATTAATTGAGAATGTCATTGTATGCACAGGGGAAAGTCCATTAATGTGAGCTATGGTATTAAAATGCAGGTAATGTATTCTACGAGAAATTGAACTTCTTCGTGTTTTAAATGTAGGGTATTTGAACTATTAGGCTCAAAAACAAAATTTGCAAAGAGGGGATCCCTTCCTCCACTGAATATAGCCAAAGTTTAACTTACTGATTGAAATGTAATGTTGATAGGTGTGTAATGTCTTGAGCTTGCGACCTGATTTGCTTGCGTTCTGATTTGGTTCGAGCAAAGTGTATCCTTGATGCAATCAAGGGGAGCAAAACACACCACCAATGGAGGGTTTTAGGGTTTATCTAAAACCCTAAACCCTAAACCTGAATTAGGGTTTATCCCCTCGATGCAATTGGCGTGTGATCTATGGGAACAATGCAAGGCAATGCAAAAGCGAAGTGAGGTTGGCCTCATCGGACATGTGTGATGATGGGAAGTTTTGCATTGCAATGCCCCATGAAACGGTTTCTTCTTCTTCTTCTTCTTTCGGATTGGCGGCTTTTTTCGAGGTGGGGCGTTGCTGATCCCGATCCACGGAAGAGGCTTTTCGGAGCTGGAGCATTGCTGATCGAATGCTTCGAAAGCTTTAGGTTAAGATCGGTCTCGGCAGGTTAGGGTTAGGGTTAGGGTTAGATGGGGCGGTTTAGGGTTAGGATTAGATGGCTGAGAGAGAGAGAGAGAGAGAGGGGTGAAGAAAGCAAAGGAATCTGGAAGAATCCGGAAGGGTTGAAATTTGGTTGAGGTGGCAAACTTCTGCCACGTGCTTCTCTCTCTCTCTCTCCCTCTCTCTTCGTTTTCCAATGCTCAGGATTAAATGATGCCATAGAACTCTTCCTCTGCTCGGTTGTCTGCATCGTCTATGGTCGGTTGTTGTGCAGTCTGCTCCATCTTCGATTCCAGTGAAATCCAAAGAGCTTCATTTGTTTGTTGGGTTGCTGCTAAGAAAATCTGCAAACAATCTGCAGTTTCAGCGGACCCGGCCTGTCATTTGTTGGAACTGCTGGGTAAGGAATCTGCATCATCTGCCATTTCAGTGGGAATCCGAGCTTGCATCTGTTGTTGTAGCATTGTTGTTGAAGGAATCTGCATCACCTGTAATAATCTTTGCGAAGCAAATCAATTTGCAAGCTTGCTTGCAATTTGTTGTGACTGGGTTGCGGCGAAGGAATCTGCATCAGTTGTATATCTCTCTGCATTAACAAGCTTCACCTGTTGTAGCTGGGGTTGTTGTTGTTGAGGAATCTGCATCATCTGTAGCAACCAATCTCAGAGAATCCAAGCAAATGCAGCTAAGCGTGCAGCTCCTCGAGGCCCGGAATCTTACGGTGCAACGCCATCGCCCACACCTCAGCCATAGCGGCGGCAGGCATGCTCGCTGCCCACCGCGGGCATACGCCATCATCAAGGCCGGAAGCTCTGCCTGCAAGAGCTCCATCTCCGCCTCGACCCACCCCTCGAGCCCTAACTCCTCCGCCATCGAAGCTCCCCGAGATGGATTGCCTCATCCTTACAAGGGCTTCAGGCTGCATTCCAATCCATATCTGGCCGACTTCGCGTGGTTCCAAGAGTTCATCTTCGAACTCGCCGACGACGACGATCTGGCGGCCGAGATCCAGATCTCAGTGTGGAATCTTCACGACCGATTCTCCGGTGCAGACATGTTCCTCGGCCGGTTCCACGTGCCCATGTCGATGGTGAGAAATGGGGTGAATCGAGGCATGGCCAATATTCCTCCGGCTTGGTACCCTCTTCAGAAGTGCCACAGTAAAGGGTCCGCCGGAACCCCTGTCACCGGTATGTGGAGCAATCCAAATAGTATTTGCTTTAACGTTTCGAAGCTCTCGTTCCGTATTCCTGGATTTTTTCATATAATGTGTGATGATGTTGCATTTTCACATCAAGTTTCCGATGTGTATGCTACTGGCTTATGTTCTTCTTTTGCATTGTGATGCTGTTTGCACTCACAATTTGTTCCATGTACCTGATTGTTTTCAGTGCTATTAGACATGATGTTCTTCTTTTGCTTTCTGATGCTGCTTACACTTGTATTTTGCTCCATCTACTTGGAGTTTGCATACATGTCCTTTTATTTTGAGATGCTGTTTGCACTTGTCAGTTATTTGATTGACATGAAGTTCGCAATCTAGTGGGGTGTTTTTCTTTTTCTTTCTGATGGTGCTTCCAGTTGTTCCAACCACATGAAGTTTGCAATACTTGTACATGTTTTCCTTTTACGTTCTGATGCTGTTTGTACTTGATCTACGTCCATCCTTGGACATGAAGGTTCCAATCTATGCTGCCATGATGTGTTCGTTTTTCCCCTTGTTGTTACATGATTACATCTGCATGGTATTAGCTGTTTCACAATCTGTTACTTGTAAATTTGTCTATGAAAATTTGTCTATGATGGGCAGGTGAAATTTGTGTTGGATTTTCGTTGCATGGTAAAATATCAGAGCCACCTGCAAGTATTCCACTATGTGATGTGAGCACAAACTCTCCCTCAGTTGAGAAGACCCCAGAGAGTGTGACCGTTTCTCGGTCTTTTTCGTCAGATTCATTGAAATCATTGGACCGCACAACCTCACAAAATGAATCCCATGACATTTCCAGTGCATCTGTAAATAATATTGGTGAATCTGCAGACAGTGAGATTAGTCAAGAGAAGAAAGTTCATAACTCGGGCAGCTCAGCTAAAAATATTGCTAAGAACATCTCTAGCTTGATTTCAAACAAAGTCCTGCGGAGGATGAGCCTTTTGAAGGAATCCAACAAAGGAGTCGATACTACTAGCGACCATGGTGTAAAAGAATCATCAAATACAATACAAGAAGTTGTTCGCACGAGTGATGATAAAGAATCATCCAGTGGAGCGATAAAAGAAGTTGTTAGTAATGCCAATTTTGAGGGTACATACAATGCTTCAGAAAATGATATGAAGCTCATTCCGATCTCTTTTTTCAATGATGACGATGACGACGATGATGCCAACGGTGATGATGCTTGTATTAATGCTTTAAACGAGGTTCCACCTCCATTAAACGGTGGTATTTTGATTGAAGACACTTACGAAGTTCGTGCGAAGACAATGAACAAGATCTTATTCGAACCAGGCTCCAGATTCCGGAAAGAGCTGTCAGAGGTACAAAAGACTGCAGATTTTGTTGAAGGTCCATGGATCAAAGGTGAACTCGAGCTGCCTAAACGTGTTGTAACATACTGTAAGCCAGCTACAAAGCTTGTAAAAGCTTCAAATGTGGTAGAAGACCATATGTATACAAGGGCTGATAGGAAAGCGTTTGTTATCAATGTATCTGCGAGTACACCCGATGTTCCCTATGGGAAAACCTTTCGCACTGATATTCAATTCTGTATTTTCTCTGGGAAGATCAGGAAGACAACATATTTTCGAGTGTCATGGAATGTTTTCTTTTTGAAACACTCCATGATGAGAGGAATTATTGAGAGTGGTGCTCGTCAAGGGCTACAAGAAAGTTACAATGAATTCATGGAGGTTCTTGCGAGGTATGCCAAGCCTTTGAAGCCACTAAGATCAATGGTAGACTCCAGTGCAGGTGCAAAAGCTAGTGTCATTGAGTCTGGCGTACAAGATCGGCAAGAAGTTGGCTTGCAAAAGCTGGATGCTAGAAATATGTTGCATGTTGCCTTAGAATATTTGTATGATTTGAGAGTTTGTGTGATGCTTCTATTGGTCTTGATTATATTGGTTATGCATATGTATGTTCCAAAGCTGGGCAAGACAAATACTTGGTTTGATAAATGGAAGGTCAAGTTTCCATGTACTTTCTGTGACTTCATCATTTCAGCTTTGGTGGGAGCACAATTGGAGTACATGATTAGAAGAGCAAGGAAACTTTGGAGCGCAAAGATTTATAGAGGTGACAACCAGTTATCCCCTTAAAAGTCTTCCGTTTGAAATATACTGCAAACGTCTAAACACCAGTTATTTAAACACTATTATGTAGTAGCAATGAGCATATATGTCATTTTTTGCAATTGTTGAACCTTCTTTCACCCCTTCTACACTGTTAAGCAGTAGCAATTTTCATAATTGTTTTAACACCTCCCACAAAAAAACAAAATTGGGCAATCGATGTTTATGCTGTATTGTGTATTGTGAATAGGATCTGATCATGGCGTAAAAGCTAAGGGTGCTGGGTGGATTTTGACTGTTACGTTGGTTGAGGCTCAGAATGTTCCAGCATGTGATGAGGTTGGGGTACCAGATCCGTATGTTGTTTTTACCTCTACAGGGCAATCAAGAATCAGCTCCATCAAGCTGAAAAATTTTAATCCGGTGTGGGAAGGTAACCATGATAGCCACTATTAGAAATCCGAATGTTATCTAAACTTTACCGTGTTCAAGTCTCTTCTTTCGGTTTCTCTTTCGATCAATCCTTATATAGGTTTTTGAAGCAAGTGTAAATTCTTTTTTTTCTCTTAGATTTCAGGATGATTTCTTACATGTTTGGTTATTTTGACATAAACTGATACAGTTTGCATTGGGATTAACTCCTTGTACTTGTGTATTTGGTGCTTCATTTCTTTTAGAGAGATTTGAATTTGATGCAATAGAAGAGGCACCATCAACCATGAGCATAAAAATATTTGATTTTGAGGGACCATTCTCCGAATCAGAGTCAGTTGGATATGCAGAAGTTAACTTTTTGAAGCAAACCCGAGAACAATTGGCTGATTTGTGGGTGCCACTTGAGGGGAAAAATGCACGTGCAGCAGGGTGCAAAATCCATCTTCGCGTAGTTCTTATCAACACAGCCGAATCAAAAAATGCAGAGGATTACATCCAGAAAGTCGAAAAAGAAGTAGGAAGAAAGGCAAGCTGTTTTTCGCTTGTGCATACATGCACATGCACGTTGAAAAGTATGCACTTACATGTTCGCATTCACCACCTCCATGTATGATGTATTTGTGTTTATTTAATATGCATTGTGTATATGTGTGTACTCATATTAAGTTCACATACACCACCTACATGTATATACGTATGTGTGTATGTATGTGCAAGTGTGTATAAAATTAGCCACCTCCATGTATGATGTTTTTGTGTTCATTTAATATGCATGGTGTATATGTGTGTACTCATATTAAGTTCACATACACTACGTACATGTATACACGTATGTGTGTATGTATGTGCAAATGTATATAAAATTTAGTGTATGTGTTACACACCACCCACTACATGTATGTATAGGTGCGTAAAAATGTGTGTATTTATGTGCTGTGTATAAACTTTGGTGTATTTGTGTGTGCATAGCTTCACAGACACAAATACCATGTTCCTTTGTAAGTCCTGCTTGTGTTTATAATTGGGTATTGAGATAATATGTTTGATATTAATTTTTTGTTTGATCATTTTGAGTTTTTCCAATGACTGTATTTTTATGTTTTTCCTCTATGCTCCTTAGATTACGGGGCAGTCATTTGTGAAGAATACATCCTTCCAAAGGCTCTTCTCATTGCCTTCGGAAGAGTTTCTAGTGGATGATTTTTCGTGCTCTTTGAGGCGGAAGTTTTTACTTCAGGTGTGTGCTGAGATTTTGCTTTATCTATCTAGGATCATGATGTTGATAGTCTCTCTTGAGGGATTCATGCTTCTGATTATGAGCATTAACACATCTGAAATATATCCATGTTAATGCATTTGTTTCTTAAGCAATTTCAGGCATTGGAGCCCCATAGAATATGATATGCTAGGTTAGGCTTTAGGAATTTAAGTCTGATTTGGATTGAATTCATATGTCTATTGCTTGAAAACATAGGGACGACTCTTTCTTTCACCTCGGGTATTGGCGTTTTATTCAAACATTTTTGGTCATCGAACAAGGTTTGTCATTCTATGGGAAGATGTCGATGAGATAAAAGAGGCATCCCATTCCTTTGGATCTGTGGGAGTGCTGCTTAATCGCTCGATTCTCGTATTTACCAAGAAAGGGAGAGCATCTGATGCTCAACATGGAGCTAAGAGTATGGATGAGAAGGGAAGATTCAAATTCCAGTTCCTATCTATTATTCACTATAAACCGGCATTAAGGTAAACATCTCTAAATAATTGTTGTACAGTACTTAGCTTGCATTACACATACACAATGCACATGTAGATTCTTTTGAAAGTATGCTAATAATTACCTGACATTGTAAAAAATATTTCTTATATTAGTTACAATAAATAATTACCTTACATTGGTTTATATTAGTGACAATAATTAATTACCTGACATTGGTTGATTTAGTTCATACAAGTATCATACGGTATAGCTTCTCATATTTATTTGCATTAGTTACTTTATTTGGGTGATCCAGTCTACCTGGTGCTTACAATTATTTTATGGTCAATACTTATTATTATTTGCATCTTTTTTACTGTGATTATTGTGGAGCGGCCCATGTATCATAGATAGGGAAGTAAGCAAATGCGGTTTAACTGTTTGTTTAACTGTTTGTTTTTTGGTGGTTGAAATGTATGTAGAACAATGATGGTGTTATGGAACTATCGGACTCTTAGTCCAGAGCAACGGATGCAAATGATTGCAAATGTTGAGCTGCAAGGAGACGCCGGTGCACAATATAGACAATCAGATCAGCCAGAGATATTTCTGGGGGTAGATGAAGCCAACCTTACCGAGGTTTATGAGATTGAGCTTCCATTCCCTGTAAGTTGGATCTCCTGTCATATTGGTTGAAAAGCACGGAAATAGTAAAAAATAGTTGGATTGCCCAAGATAGTAAACCCAACTTGCAATATTACATTTCAAAAAAACTGATGAAATCTTTGGATGTATGAAATCGTAAACTCTATTTCCACTAGTAGATTTTTGGAAATGCTTGTAAAATTGTTGGGCATACAAAAGAGTTAACTAGGTTTCAGTAAATTGTTGGGCTGTGCAAAACAGAAACTCAATTTGCAAAGCACTACATTTTTTTACAAACAAGGGTTATTATACGAAGAACCTTTCTGAGCACAAGGTTTTCCTACTAGCTAACTGAAAGTGGCATTCTGGTAAATTATTGGAGGCTTCCTGAGGGTGTATTTGTTATGTGAGTTTAAAAGAGTACTTCCTTGTACAAGTTCAGGTAAAACTCTGTTTATGTTTAAAGATCTGGTTTGTTTTCTTTAAGAAGAAAAACAAGGTTTTGTCTCTAGATAAGCTCCATTCTATCGATGGACGAGAAGGAGAATCTAGAGGAGAGGGTTGCACAAAAGACGGGCCGACTAGATTATTTTGCGACCCCATGGGAGCGTTCGGATGAGGATCGAGTCGCAAAGCAAGTTGATGGTGATGGGGAAAAGACTGCCACGGAGCAAAGGCGTGTTACCTACAGATTGAGCAATCGCATCTCGCTATTCGCCACCAACGTGACATGCCTACAGCAGAAGACTTCGCGCGATGATGGGCACGCATTGTTCATCGATGAGCTGCTGACCCTCCATGATGTGCCTTTTGGGAACAACTTCCAGGTACTTATTTCAAATCTTATTTGAATCTGATTGAAAAGATCTAATTTTAAATCTTATTTCAATTTCAACTTTCAAGTACTTATTTCAAATCTTAGTTGAATCTTATTTCAACCTGCAGGGAAAGCTTTTGTTTAAATCTTATTTCAGTTTGTTTCCTTGTTTCTCTCCAAAACATTGTTTCCATGTTTTTCTCTAAAACATAAGGAAGCTAGGAACACAATCTTCCAAAATTTCAAGAAACATTTCTTCATCGAACCTGTGCTTGATTATCATATGATATTTTGTGTTTCAATCCAAGTAGTTCTGTTGTTGTAGCTGCTTGTTTTCAATGCTTTGCCAGATTCAGGTCCGGAAGGAGATCGAAGATAACGCACCATCGGGCCTGCCATCATCGAGCTATTGTAGAGTGTTGATGGGGGTCGCATGGCATAAAAGCTCGATGCTGCAGAGCCAGATAAGCAAGAACATATTCGAGAGGTACACGAAGCATCTCAAAGAGAGCATCGATGTCATGGTGAGGGAAGTGTTGAAGAAATAGCAAGGATTTGGGATGCGATTCTTGAGTGTCTTGGGACTGCCGAGACACGATTTCACACTGTTTTGGAGCTAGATTTTCGCTAGTTCCAATACAATCGATTCATTTTTTGTTGTTGATGTAATAGCGACAAATGATCTCGTATTTTGTTGGGAAGGGTTTTCCACGAAACATAGCTCTCGATCAAGAGTTAACATGCCTAAGAGCAGAGTGTAGAGGAGCTAGAATGAGTTTGTACATACGACATCCAATCTTAGTGACAAAAACAAAATGTATAGAGATGTTATAATGCCATCTGTAAAAGAAAACTTCCTACAATTAGTTGTCTTGTTTGTAGTTGTGTTTTGTGTGTAATGCATTGACGATTGGTGGTTCTCATAATTTGTTGTTCCTGTGCTTTGTGAGCAATGGAATGTTTGTACGGATTAAATGTAACAGGGAGTTCTCGAAAAAGTCTCTTACCAGACCAAAATTTGAAAATTGTCTTTTGGTACTTGGATCTCCCAACTTTTGAGCATCTCCCAATCCTTGAATTCGGTGTGTATATATATATATATATATATATTGGGCCGTCGATCTCCTAATTTAGTCTTAAAATGGTTGATCAAGCCTCGCGTAAGTTTAGTTTGGACAACATGAAGGATTCTCCAGATTCCCTTTGCTCGCAGATCGTAGAGCGCATGGGATCAATGGTAATCTTCTTTGTCAGGGGAATCAGACGCGACGAGGTGGATCGGCGTCCTATTCCTGTTTTGTTTTGAGCTAAAACTTTGCACGACTTTCTCCGTCTACAATCTGGCCTTCATCTTGCTTGCCGCGGGAAGGAAGGGGTCAGGTTTGCATTTTGACAACGTTTTTGCCGCCGAGCTTCCAGGTTTTTTTGTTTTTTAAACACGCATTCCGTACATAGGAGGAAGCGGTTGTAATCTGGTAAAGACACGATGCAGGGGTACAAAGATTTCTCCGCTTCATGTCAAGCGCTTCCGTTCTTCCTCAAAAAACAAACGACGCCAGCAGAAGAAAACCCCGAATCCCTAAAAAACTCGTTCTTTCTTCCGGTTTTTCCCTCGCTCCCCTTTGTTTTTCAGAAATTCAGCGGAAGCCTCTGTCTAGCAACAACGATTCGGAAGCTGTTTCGTGTCTGTTTTTCTTCGTTTTTTTTTTCCAGTTTTTCCCCATATCGCCCCCCTCCTTCTACGGCGAGGAATATTCCCTCGGCCCGCGAAGGGAATATTCCCGGCCCGGAATATTCCTTGTCGACCGAGGTCTGCTTTTCTGCCTTTTTTGCTTTTTTGTGCTTTTTGTTTTGCGTTTTTGCGTTTTTTTGCTTTTTGTGTTTTTTTTGCTTTTTTGTGCTTTTCCGAGAGCTTTTTCTGCTTTTCTGCTTTTCTGCTTTTCTGCGTAGATTTTAGGGTTTCTCTAGCTCGCCATCGCCGCTTCTCTCTGTCTCTGTCTCCGTCTCCGTCTCTGTCTGTGCCCCAGCGATGGCGCGTTCGTCTCCGGGCCTGATCCTTAGATCCATGGGAGCTCTTTCTCGCGCCCTCAAGCAGCAGCGTGGTAATGCCATTGTTCAAGAAGCGTCTTCGTTTTCCCCGTCGTCGTCGTCTTCTTCTTCCTCGTTCCATCTCCCGTCTTCCTCCTCCGCCTCTCGACTGCCTTCTCCCTGTCGCATTTGCAGGTAAAGCACCGCCTCCTCTCTATCTCTCTCTCCTGCTTTTTATGTTTTTTTCTCGTCTTCTTTTGGTTGTTCTTTTTGTTTGCTCGTTGCCCTTAGGGTTTCCTTTCTGAGCTGTAAGCTTCCGAATAGATGCCTCGATTGTTCTCTTTTGATAGCTTCCAGGATTACGATCTTCCTCTTGTTTATCCTCCCTGTCTGTTCTTGAAATGGGAGGAAGAAAAGCTTTGTTGTTCCTGGTCACGTTTCTTAAAGGAAAACAATCTTAAGAGCTCTTCGAAAACGAAAAACTTGTCCAGGTGCTTCCAAGGACCTCATATTCCTCGAAGTGCGCTTCTTGTATTTCGCTACAGCGAAGCAGCAAGAGTGGGGGGGTACATTCACTGTCAAATAACTGAATTGTCGATTAGGGTTATAAATCACTAGAATGGTTGTGATTTTAGACAAGGAATCGAGAGAAAAAACTGGTGAGAGGTAAGCTCTCCCAATTGTTGATCAGTTTATTTGATGATTTGGGAGAATGACTGCCAAAATTTAGTCTTTATCAATTGTCAATGGGTTTAATTGCTCCATAGGGAGTTGGCTCGAGTTTTGTATCTACATATAACTGTATGAGGATGCCAAAATTGAACCTTGTGACTGAAACAAATAGATATGTGTATATCACATGCTTTTCGAACCGGGAGTACTACTTTCCAATAAAACTTCTCTTTATGACCTAATAAAAGTTTTCTTTATGGTCTATCAATGCTCACGTTTATAGGCTCAACCTTCGTGATGATGCTTTGGATGTAAATACCTAAGTCATCACACCTCCTTTACAAGGGTAAGGCACTAATATCTGCATAACATTAATGAAGCATGTGTTTATTAATCTGAGAAACCGATTATCTTTATTGGATAGAGAGGATGATACTGTTGATACACTCTCATGATCATGATAACCAACGGATAGAGAGTCTTTTGAAAATACATCCCTCAGGGGGCTAAGGGAGATTTATAGAGATGCGTCCTTTCTACCTTTAGAATATCCGATAAACATGATGTTGAAGTTTGGAGACATCTGTGGTGCAAGCCAGGTTTTCCATGAATGATTTTGTGTTCACCTCTCCCAAGCTATCATGTAGTTGACCTTAGATCCACTGGTGTTAGACATCAGTCGTAGGTCAGCCCTGTCATGATCGTAGCTTGGGGCTGATTGCAGGCAATGTGTTCCTTTTAATCTGAATCTTTTTCTTTAAATCTTGCTTTTCCGAATGCTTTTCTGTTATGCTTTTCAATGCACATGCTAATCTCCTGTTTCAAAATAGTACTGCTGAAACTTGGTCATAGTTTAGCTAAATATATTGTGTTATAGTTGGGCACCCTATTAAATTGCATCCGGCATGAATCAGCTATATCTAATTCCTGAGCCAATATTTCAGTAAAACCTTCTTAATGGCTTGTCCTGTGATTGTTATTATCCATCAGTGATTTTTCAGTCTTGTCCATTTCAAGGGTTCAGTTGTCATGAAATTTGTGTCTGGCATTTCTCCGTTGAACGTGTTTTTTGAAATCCGCTATCAACATTTTCAATAGATTGCTTGCATTTAACCGGTGTTTCAGTAGTGATGTCTCATGTAGCATGCCATCATGCATATATAGGTTATCTATGATTGCTGAAGAATCCTTGGTGGTCTGTCAAATTGCCCATTGTGTTGTCTTTTTTATTATCCTTGTCTCCATGTGAACTTGGGTTGTGAAGAACGTGCAATCAATGAAGAAGATTTGGTACATTTCTTTCATAGTATGGAAGGGAATTGTGCTTGGTTTGCAGGAGATCCGGGGTTTCCTCTTGTCATATTCGTTTTATGATGCTATTATATACACATTGAGCATAAATTCCCTTCCTTGGATCCAAAAAGACTAATTTTTTATGTTTTGTCCTTTGTTTTCAATGCTTTTAGTGATGCAAATTTGTAATATGGTTCCTCCCCATGCTTTTCCGAAAGCTGGATCTCATCTTCTTCCCTTTCCTTTCGATGCATTTTTTCATACAATTTGAGAATTACCGTCCGTATGGAGATGGAAAATTCTAGCTGTTTGATGCGAGATTTAGCTGTCCCCTGTGGATTGTAAAAGTTTACGCTTTATCATCGTACAAAGATTTCTATCATATTAATTGAGAATTCGTTCCATTGATCACAAAGGACAGCCTTCTGTGTTCTCTCCATTTGATTTTTGAGTTTTACATCTTTTTGTTTTCCAATTTATTTTTGATCAGGGAAAATCAACAGTGTGGTTTAAAAAGGGCAATTTTCCATGTAATCGTATTGTTTAATGATTTCTTTTGTTGGATGCTCATGATTACTATTGTCTGTTTTTCAATTGATTTGATTGATTTTAAGGGCCCATTTTGTGAATAAATTTCCATCTCCTTGTTTCGTTAATTTGAAAAATCTGAGTATTCTGTTTTCCCTCTTGTTTTTGATTCTTCTAGGGGGTTGTTTTTGGTAGCAAAGTATTGGTTCTCAGTTCTGTGTGTGATATGTTCTTTTCAAGTAAAATTAGTGATCTGTTTACAAGAACTTTGTTTTGTGGTTTGCAAAGTTTTAGTTTTGGAACTGTTTAGGGATTTATTCCTTGAGCCGAGTTTGAGGTTTCTTTTATTTCCCTTATTGGCAGATTGCGGGGCGCAATTGTGTCTCTTCAGCCATTTCTTTCCGTGAGCTCGCAGTCTTTGTTTGTTTCAAGGCTTAGTTTTGGGGCTCAAGATCCAATACTTTTGGTTCAAGGTCAGCCTCTTTGTGCGCTGACAGTTCTCTAATAGATATGATAGATGATGCATGATGTAATGGTTTGTAATATCTTAATTTGACAAACGCCCTCATTGCAGGGATGATTTCTGAACAAAGCATTTGAATTATAACACATTGAAATGTAATAAAATGAGCACTTCTGAAAACTAGTTCTCTGGTGCCATCACTTAATTGTGACAACCTTGTCTCTTTTATGATCACAGGTATCTTAAATCTAAGACATACTTTTCATCACATACTTTGCACTATTGGGTCTCTGGTGCATTTGCGATAGCGTAATGGTGATGCAACCATGTCATATTAATGTTGATGTGAATGTCAAATGAGGTTATGTTCCGTGATGCTCAATGCATTTTAGGATTTTAGGCATTGATGCTTAATGTTTGATAAGTTGTCATGGATATGGTGAAAAGTTAGATATAAATATATACTTTTCATTGCCTGTTACAAATGTTTCTGGTGGGCTTAAGTCGTGTTCTGTATCTACTTCCAACAGTATTCGTTATACTTTGGCTTCCAATGTTCAGATGGATTTGATGGGACGTGAGAGTCTCTTCGTCGAGCGGCAATGCCCGAAGGGTTTAGTGCAGAGTTGTGACAGCGAAAATTTTGCGCAAATGAGTTTCTCATGGGAAGAAGAGGTTTGTGCATAATGGAGATTTGCTACCTTAATTTGCAGAACTTTGATGGCATCTTGATTTATGATGTCTTTCTCATTTTATGTTACATTTTCTGATACCAAAAACAGAGTAAAGGCCATATTTCTTTCTCCCATGCCTCGTACATGTGAGCAGCTTGTAAATGGTCTATGGAGAGCCTTCTTGCATGATCATGGAGAGATGTTTATAAGCTCATTGGAAGAGGACTAAATAATTGAGGGTGGAGTGAATGCTAATTTGATCACGCCTATATCTTCTTGCCAATGTTCAAGGAATATGAGTTGAAGAATCGATTCAGAAGTATGCGATGATTTGAATGATTGAAGTGGAAATGTAGCGCAGTTGGTCGTAAGTTTATGCTCGAATATATAATTATGATAAATGCATGTAAAAAAAGGTATAATGCAGTCTTGAAATATTCTGATACGATCTGATTGGTAGCTCCATACAGAATGAAAGTGAAATTGGGGTTCACCTAACCGAATGAGATAGGTTCAAGTAAGGCTTCTCTGAACACTTTCCAACCTAATTGAGGAGCATGGCTCAAGCCTTTCAATCATCTTTCTTATGATTTGTGCTTGTTTGTTGCACAATGCAACAAACATTTGGATAGGAGAAAAGATTAAAAGTATTGCTGTATACAAGCTCTATTGTATTTCCATTAGGATTGACGACAAGAAAGG
>JBBBWG010027057.1:0-26022 GCA_037176905.1 Azolla pinnata | reverse complement strand
AGGGTTAGGGTTTAAGGTTTTAGGGTTTTAGGGTTTCAGGGTTAGGGTTTAAGGTTTTAGGGTTTTAGGGTTTCAGGGTTAGGGTTTAAGGTTTTAGGGTTTTAGGGTTTCAGGCTTAGGGTTTAAGGTTATAGGGTTTTAGGGTTTCAGGGTTAGGGTTTAAGGTTTTAGGGGTTTAGGGTTTCAGGCTTAGGGTTTAAGGTTTTAGGGTTTAGGGTTTCAGAGTTAGGGTTTAAGGTTTTAGGGTTTTAGGGTTTCAGGCTTAGGGTTTAAGGTTTTAGGGTTTTAGGGTTTCAGGCTTAGGGTTTAAGGTTTTAGGGTTTTAGGGTTTCAGGATTAGGGTTTAAGGTTTTAGGGTTTTAGGGTTTCAGGCTTAGGGTTTAAGGTTTTAGGGTTTTAGGGTTTTAGGGTTTCAGGGTTCCATTTCCATCACCCAGTGAAACGAAGAAGTCTCTCTGTTCTTTTGGGCCTGCAGATAGACAGACGATGCAGAATCATTCCTTTTCTCTGAGAAGCCATAGCCTGACAGGTAGTACTCTGCTGCAGTCTCGGAGAAGAAGATACGGACAGCAGGGGAAAGACACAGACAGACAAATAGACAGATAGACACAGGCACAGAGATCTGCTTGCTTTCTTTGTTCAGGCACAAACCCTAACCCTAATCCTAACCCTAACCCTAACCCTAATCCTAAGCCTAAGCCTAAGCCTAACCCTAACCCTGGCCCTCACTCCCATGCGAGCCTCGGCGTTAGATCCTGCTCCTAAACACCCTGTGGACTAAAGCTTTCCACCGGAATCCTTCTCTTCCCCGCGGCCCCAACACTTCTTTCGTTTCCGTGGTTCTTCTACCAGGCGAGTCGAATCATCGCCTGTGTTTCCAATTCTTTCTCTACCCCTGTGTTTGTAGGGCAGAGCATGCTCGACAGAAGGTGTAGATCCAGGCTCGTGGTTAAGCCCTCACAGCTCTAAACCGAACGGAAGCTGCAATTGTCGCGCAGGCGTCTTGTTTTCTTGGACTGAAATGAAGATTGGAGAGGAAAAAATGGTAGAACTTCTGGAACATGCAGTACGTGAAAGAATGCTCGGTGTGTAGCGGTGAAGAGCCGATAGACGAGGTGATCTAGGGTTTTGTGGAAGCTGGAAAGGAATCAAATCAAAATCAGAGACTGGAAGCTGTCAACTGAAAATTAGGGTTCAGGAAACCCGAAGAACTGATGAGGAAGACATGCTGATGGAAACAGTGGGGAGACTGTGATTCAGGGTAAAAAGCCGTGGTAAGGGATTGAAGCTCCGTCAATGATGAAGAACTAAGGGGCAATTGTCCTCCAGGGTTCGAACTTCTGAAGAAAATCCAGAGCCTATGGAACCCAAAGAACAGTAAGAACATCAGGGCTTGTGAAGCCCAAAATTGTGTCTGTGTGTGAGCTAAAGGAAGAATAGAGGTGGAGGAAAGCAGGGAAATGATTTGCAAGTTGGAAGGTATGAAGAGCCATGTATCCTCGGTAAATTAGGTTATAATCTGGTTCATGGCCGTGATCTGCTTAAGTCGCCCATCAGAAAGTAGAGGGAAAAAGACCACTTTCATGCCGTCGATATCATCATCATCATCATGGAAAGACATATAATAGACCTTAACAAGCAGGATTTTGATCTGAACGAGGTTCCACTATGTGACCTCAACGTGAGTTCGCATGATGGCTTTTCATCATCATCACCGCCACCATTGTCATCACCTCATAGTGTGCATAGCACTGTGTTTTACCCAAAGAAAGGAGGATGGCTAGAACTTTTTCAAAACATGTTCACACAAGATGCAAAGACAACGAGCATGCACAGGATTGCACCAAATGGCTTCCAAAATAAAAACCCATGCTATGGTGACATGGTCCACATGGATGGTCATCATATGTATGCATGTGGAGGGTCAAAAGAGCAGAGCAAGAAGAGCGTTTCTTCTCTAGTTGGAAAACGCAAGAAGCTTAGAAAGCAAGGAAATGTGCCCTTGCTACAATTTGGCGATCAAGTTTCAGAGTTCTTTTTGCAGTCTGGACTGAGAGATGGTTTGATTCTCATGTCTCACCCGCCCTTCGAAGCTTGCTCAACTTCGACGATGGATCATTGTCAGCTGGCCTTGATGAATTGTAGTGGCAATGCTCCACATTTTGCTTATCCTTTGTTGGAGTACAATAAGGTTGGTTTGATTGATAATGACCAAGTGCTTCATAATGGATGCAATGGAAGCAAAATGCCTTTAGATTTAGACCTTAATTCATACCCGCCTTTTCATTCTGATAAAGAAGATCCTGTTGGGGGTTGCAGCCGAGGCTTTTCAAAAGACCAGTTTGACCAGGTCACGTGCCATTCTTTAGAAAAAAATAATTGTGACAAAGATTTCCTTGCACAAGGCCTCAATGGTTCTAGGAGCTGTAACGACAGTACCAGTGAGGAGCCAAAATGTTATCAAAGGGATGGTTCCGTTGACAGTGCAAAAGTGTCCGAGTCAATCCTGTCTGATAACAGTATTTTGGAGCGTATTGTTAAAGTTATTGAATCCCCTGATTGGTTACCCCCTGGATGGGTAACAGAGCTCAAGACACGGAAAGCTGGTACCAGAGCGGGTACATCAGATAAGGTGAAGCTTATTGATAATGTGTCATAGGCGTGGAGATCTTGCTTGAGATATCTTGGAATTCTCTGGAAGTTTCTAAACTATGGGTAGTTATGAATACATATCTTTGGTTGATTATTTACTGTATTGGAAGCTTGTCAGAAAAATGAAAGATGTCACGATTCTAGATCTAGTTAACTCTACTACAACATCCTGTTATATTTAAGAAACTCATAGAAGACTCCCAAGTTATTCTAAGCAAGATCTTCATGGCAAAGTGTAGCAAGTTTTCTCTCTACATGTATATATTCCTTGTTTTGAGTGGTAAAGTATGTGAACAGTATTTTAAGGATCCAGTGACTGGACGCCGATTCAGGTCAAAGAATGAAGTTGTGAGCTTCTTACAGCGAGAGCATAGATGCGAAATTCATTTATTCGGAGCTTCAGCACCTGTTGCTCCAGATCTGTTGCTGTGTCAAAACCAACTGCAAGGGCTCCCTGAGGATGGAATATGTCCTGACAACTTCCATGACATCAATGGATGTAGAAACGTACCAAATTTAGATTCATACAGTGCTACTTTTGAGAAGCTTTCAGTTAAGCAAGAAGAGCAAGATGAGACTATGCGAGATGAACAAACTGAAAGCGCTGTAGGAGTGATGGACTCGTGTGAAATGCATGTGCAAACAGCATTGAGATTAGGGGTATCTGACATTCGGAAGCATGATCATACTATTCTCCAACTGAATGAAGAATCAGGTTTGTCTCCTCTCTAGCTAAACAGAACAGGGGCTAGGGTGTTTTCCAGTTTTCTTCTAGAGGGCTCAATCTTAGGGTTGTATGTCTAGATTAGGGTTTATGATGTGGAGATAATGTTCTATGCTGTGTTGGCAACTGGTTTCATGTTAACGTTTTAGTTCCAAGGCTTAGGATTAGGATTTTTGTTCAAGTGGTCTGTTCAGCTGACTTTATAGGAAACTAACAAACTTCTTCTTCTGCTTCTTTATAATTCTCTGTGCATTCACAACAGAGTGGTTAAATAAGAGACAAAAAATCTCCCATAGCTTGAATGGACAAACCTCAGAGCCTGTACCATTCAGATGCAAAGAAATAGAGGGTCGAGATGACTCTGCAATGAGATGGAATAACGAAACAAAGGAGGGCATCAATGGACTAAGGGAAGCAGGGCTGCTTGAAGAGGAAGTGAAGCAGAGATTGGAAGTTCATGGTCAAGATCGAGATCGAACTGGCTTACAACCATGCTGTGCTGTAAAATACAACTCAAATGGAAATCAACCATTCTTTTGTCAGGCAAAGATTGTATGGAATGCTTCATCAAACAAGCTATTTGAAAGGAAAATACAGAGACTAACACTTAAGCAGGAGAGAGAAGTGCTTATCTCACTAGGGAGAAAATGTTGTCTTAGATTCTTATCATCTACAGTGTCGGTGAGTGAAAGGGCCATGTGATTTCCTTCAAAGATCTAACCACAGAGAGACAGAGAGAGATCTCTACACAAGCCGTGTGATTTAAAAAGATATGATGGTTAAGATAACAAAATGAGAGCAAGGCATTTTTGCAGTCAAAGATTTTGATGCAAGAAGATGAAAGACTTTGAATGGCTTTTTTGACATAACCAGAGAGAGATAGCGAGAGCTCTACCCAAGAATGACACAGGTTGAAGGTCTAATGGATTAAGTGGATATGCTTTTGGTGATGTTTCATTACAAGAGTGTGCGGTGTGTGAATTTGCTTTTCTCAGATAAGATGGAAATTGGTGTTAGATGTAATGAGGAAGGGGGAGAGCTCCACATGAATTCAATTGAGGTTGAAGAACTCGTAGAAAATCAGGAGTGATGTTCTGTTATGCTCGAATTCTCTTTTGGTGAAACCGCTCTCTTTTTCCACATCAAATGTATTGGTTTTGGATTGAAAGGAATGAGAGGAGCTACATGATTAATTTGAAGGTCGGCGGAAAGATGTGTAAAAATGCAAAGAGCAATCATTTTATTCTTTTTCTTCAAGATACCAGATGGCTCATGGACTGCTAGTTTTTCGGGTCGAGGCAGCGGCAAGATGTCAAGCAGCTGTAGTAACAAAGCCATTATTATTCTTTTGGATTTTCTTCGGAAGGAAGGATGGGGGGCATCACATCATTCCTTCAAACTTTCCAGTGCAATGAGTAATATGCATATGAGAGCTGATAGAACACCTCACTTCACATTGCTTACATGCCATCATTAATCTGATATCTGGTCGTATATTGTATGTCAGCAATCGCAGGTTGCAAAGGTGTCTACATTTAGAGATAAACAACCGGAAGTATAGATATGCCTCCTTTTTAAACAGTCATGAGGTTGCTGGAACGTGAAGACACATGCATACACTAAAATTCGAGAAAATTTCAATATGTTTCTGGTATCTATTCGTATCTCACTTTGAGGAAAAAAGTGCGAGTTTTTCAGATCGGAAACTCCTTATGTACTTGGCTCGGAGTCAAAGCATTCGCTCCATGTTATCTTTGCTGTGGGATAAGTGCAAGCGGCAGCATGGGTGTAGCATGCAGTTTTAACTGGATAGAGACTCTTTGCTTGACAGCTTTTTGTGTGCAATGTGTATTTTGTTAATGTTCTGGATCCAAGCAGTACTTGTTTCACAGATCCAACGGGCTTCTCACTACAAAAGAGAGCAGGCCTTGGTGGTGTATTCTTATGCATTTAAGCTCCATCAATCACTCAAGAGTTGTCGTGATTCATCATGCAAATCAAGCTTGATTGTGTACTTCTAGACGTTCTGGGAATTGTCAGGATTAGAGTTGTGGGTTCAAGCTGCGTGGTGGCTTGGGAGGTTCTCCCTCGTGGATGAATCCATTGTTCAGTGTCTTGTCAAGCTTGGTTAATTGGATGCAAACTGCTAATTACCTTTGGATTCGATTTGGGTTAGTTACATACAGACTTGCTAATTAATTATCTTTGGATGTCAAGCTTGGTTAGTTATGTCTGGATTCAATCTTGGTTAATTACATATAGGCTTGCTAATTATCTTCGGATGTCAAGCTTGGTTAGTTATGTCTGGATTCAATCTGGGTTAATTACAGAAAGGCTTGCTAGTTATCTTTGGATTGGAGTTGGGTCAGTTACATATGGGATTGTTAATTATCTTTGGATGTCGAGCTTTTGCTAATTATCTTTTGGATTTTAAGCTTGGTTAGTTGAATACAAGCTTTGCTAATTGTAAAATCTTTGCCAATTATCTTTAGATGTCAAGCTTGGTTAGCTACATACAGGCTTGCTAGTGATGTTTGGAGTATGTCGAGCTTCGTTAGCTGCATACAGCCTCGGTAATTAGTATGGTTTCTCTTGTCGAGGTCGTGAACGGAATCAGCATGTCAAAATGAATTACAAAGATTTAACACTTGCCAAGAATTCTTAGTGCTTGGATTAGTTCACTTTGTGTGTTGTCAATCCGAATGCTGGAATCAGTCGGTATTCATGCATCGGATGTTAGTATATGCAATATTAGCTGATGAATCTTAATCGCAAGCAAGGCTTTGTAGCTTTAACACTTGCCAAAAATTCTTAGTGCTTGGATTAGTTCACTTTGTGTGTCGTTGATCCGAATGCTGGAATCGGTCGGTATTCATGCATCAGATGTTAGTGTACGCAATATTAGCTGATGAATCTTAATCGCAAGCAGAGGTTTGCAGCTATGGGTTCCAGGGTCAAGGAGATTTGCTTGAATCTTCTATTGATCATGAACAATCAACCATATTAATTAACTTAATCCGAGCCTTGTTAAACACAGCTACGGGAGAGAACTGGCATGTGGCACAAGCCTCTGCTCGGAACAGAATGGGCGATTTGTCGAGGTGCAAATGTAGACTCTCTACGGATGTAGTAGTCTGTACAGAGATATATGCAGTGTTGGTGTGTGTATTGCCTTTGATAATCTGTTTGTCTTTCCAGTTGGAACCCTAAGCCATAAGCCCTAAATCATAAGCCCTAAGAGCCCTAAGCTAAACCCTAAACCCTAAATCCTAAACCCTAATCCCTAAGCCCTCAGCCCTAAACCCTACGGCCTAAGCCATAAGCCCTAAGAGCCCCAAGCCCCAAACCCTAAATCGTAATCCCTGGCGCTTGAGCCCTAGCCCTAAAACCTTAACCGTAATCCCTAACGTTTGAGCCCTAGCCCTAAACCGTAAACCCTAAACCCTAAACTTGAAATCCTAAGCCTAAAACCCTACACCCTAAGCCCAACAACCCAACAGCCCAAAGCCCTAAGACCTCTAAACCCTAAACCTTGAACCCAAACCCATAACCCTAAAACTCAAACCCTAAACTTGACTACGCCCTAAGCCCAACAGCCCAAATCCCTAAGACCTCTAAACCCTAAACCCTAAACCCAATAACCCTAAACCTTAAACCCTAAACCTGAAATCCTGACCCTAAAACCCTACGCAACCCTACGCCCTAAGCCCAAACCCCTAAGACCTCTAAACCCATAACCGTGAACCCAAACTCATAACCCTAAACCGTAAACCCTAAACCTGAAATCCTAAGCCTAAAACCCTACGCAACCCTACGCCCTAAGCCCAACAGCCCAAACCCCTAAGACCTCTAAACCCTAAACCCTAAACCCTAAACCCCGAGCCCTAAGCCCAACAGCCCAAACCCCGAATACCTCTAAACCCTAAACCTTAAACCCTAAACCTCGAGCCCTGAGCCCAACAGCCCAAACCCCGAAGACCTCTAAACCCTAAACCCTAAACCCTAAACCCCGAGCCCTAAGCGCAACAACCCAAACCCCTAAGACCTCTAAACCCTAAACCCTAAACGCTAAACCCCGAGCCCAAAGCGCAACAGCCCAAACCCCTAAGACCTCTAAACGCTTAAACCCCGAGCCCTAAGCGCAACAGCCCAAACCCCTAAGACCTCTAAACCCTAAACCCTAAACCCTAAACCACGAGCCCTATGCCCAACAACCCAAACCCCTATAAGCCCAACAGCCCAAACCCCTAAGACCTCTAAACCCTAAACCCTAAACCACGAGCCCTATGGCCAACAACCCAAACCCCTATAAGCCCAACAACCCAAACCCCTAAGACCTCTAAACCCTAAACCCTAAACCCTAAACCCTAAACCTTAAACCCTAAACCCCGAGCCCTAAGCCCAACGGCCCAAACCCCTAAGTCCTCTAAACCCTAAACCCTAAACCCTAAAACAGGGCGTTGGGGGGGTATTTCGGGTATTATCTCAAAACTGATTTCGCATTCGCAATATTGATCTCAAAACCGTTTTTGTTTTTTTGTTTTTTTTCTTTTTCAAAAACCCCGTGGTTTTTACAAATATCACAGAAATTGAAGAGAAGATAGAGCTGCTGTTTCTGCTGCTGCTGCGCGAGCGAGCCGAGCGAGCGAGCGAGCGAGCGATGGCGAATGCAAGCTCCATCTGTCATCGCAGCAGGTAGGCGTTCGACAATTCCTTCATCGTCCTCTTCTTCTTCATCTTCGCCTTGGTCGTCTTCGTCGTCGTCGTCGTTATCATCATCATCTTCTTGATCTTCGCCGTGGTCGCCATCACCATCGTCCTCACCGTCGTCATTCACCAGTTCGAAACTGGTTGCACGTCAATCCACCGCGGATACGCAGCAGAAGAGTATTTACTAGCCCGCTCTCGGCACACCGGGGCGATTCCCGCAGAAATGAGATGCGTCGCTGGATTGCGCACCCGCACACACGTCTCAAACGCACGTGGTTACGTAATGTGATCTTGGATTCCTAGAGTTTCGTATGCATCCTCTTCGGTAGCATCTGACGCCCCCCCCCATGGAGCTTCATACACGCAATGCTCCGCCTACTGTTCTCACTTCTGCTGGATTGACTACTTGGTGCAGTCCACTCAAGAAGACCAAGTGTGGCATCTTTTGGAAGAAAGATGTCCCATTATATTCAGCAGGATTTCCTATGCTGAGACTACAGAAGACCCTGCACTCTATGCCCAAAACAATAACAAATTCGTGTGTAGGATATGCAAAGAGATCATTTAGCAGAGATGTCAAGATTGCGTGTGCTAAATATGTCAAAGCTAGGGCTAGAAATGGAAGAATTGTAAAGGCAGCTTATGTGAGGGATGCAGCGGCAACATGTTCTATGGATGCAAAGGCAGAACATGCCATCGGTGCATCAGGTAGCAGAGGTGCAAAGTTAAGGTATGCTAGGGATGTAAAGATAGGATATGCGACAGATGCTAAGACAATTGTTTCATCATATGACAGAGATGAAAAGACCACTCAGGCCAGAGATGTAAAGGCAAGAAGTGCTAGAGATGGAAAGAAAATATATTCTAGTTTAGCAGGAAACGTGTCCATGCTATCAGAATCCCTATCTAGGGTTTCTCTTTCAACAAAGATACAATATGATTTTACACCATTGGCCAAATTATTTCATCGGTCAGCATTGGCAAATGACACCATTGTGCCATCTTATGCACAAGAATCCTCAGGTTATCCATTTGTGGTGCCGGCTGAAACTTCTACATTACAAGCTAGAGATGATCCTTTCAAAGAGCTTCATCATCTCTTGGAAAAGGAAAAGGAGATGGGTGTTTCGTTCGGTAGAACTGCTTTCAAGAAAGATGAGATCACTTTGGTCATGGAGAAGATTAAAGAAACAAGAAAGAAAGGTATGGAAATGATGATTGCTAAAAGAAAAACTGGGGGTTTGAAGGGATCTAGCACAATGCAAGATTTCACATGTACAATAGAACCAGAGTCGTTAGTACCAGGAGAATATGTGGTGCACAAGACGAAGGGTGTTGGACGTTTTGTTCGACTGCAAACAGAAGGTGATTCGAGCTCAGAGTATGTTATTCTTCAATATGCTGACGGAATGGCCAAATTAAAGGCACAACAAGCTTCACGGCTCTTGTATCGATATTATCAGTGAGTGTGCCCATTCATGAGGAGTCATTATTAGAATAATTTGCATGCTGCACATTCATGTGTTACATTTTTCTGCATTCAGAATATTGTGTTCAGAATCGAATTGAATGTCAAGCCTTCATTTTGCATTTAGAACTGGTGAGAAAGGGAAGAGTCCGGTACTAAGCAAACTAAGTGATCCTCGGCAATGGGAGAAGAGGAAGAGCAAAGGAAAACTTGCAGCTCAGCGTATGGTGGTTGACTTATTGCAGTTATACATAAGCCGCCTGAAACAAAAGAGGCCTCCATATCCAAGAAATGCTGAATTGATGAATGAATTTGCTTCAAAGTTTCCTTACAGGCCTACTCCAGACCAAGAACAGGTTTCGTATGTTCTTCATAATTATTAATCAAAATAACCTAAGCAACTTTGATCGATTGTGTACAAAAAAATTATAAACATGGTTATCATACTTCAACTAGATGTTAGGTTTTGGGCCGCAACTTTGGAAACTTAGTTATAAAAGCAGCCCATTGGTTTGAAGAACAAATTAGAAGCCCAGTATTTTCTCTTATCTTGCAAGATATCCACAAAGTCCCATGACCCCTTTATATATCAGAAAAGCTTTGTGTCCAGCCAATGTAGTTGATTTGATGGTCAAAGAAAACCCCTTTATATGATTGGAGAGGTTCTAAGCTGAATAACGAAATTATGTGTGAAATCTCATAATTGGAATACGTCAGGAAAGAAGGTACGATGGAAGAACAATTAGAGGTTGAGCATTAGTGATTGAGGAATTTGAACTCTTTTTTTGTAGCCTCTCTTTTTCACCTGGCTGGATATCACTAACGTTGCCTGAACATTGACAATTCCATTGATTGAAGACAAAAGTCTATCCAAAGTTCTTGCTGGTTTTTTCATTTTCTAGAAAATCGTTACGAATATGCTAATTGATAATTTAATTGGAAACAACATTATAGGCCTTTGCGGATGTTGAGAAAGACATGGTAGAGAATGAAGCCCCAATGGATAGATTGATTTGTGGTGATGTTGGTTTTGGCAAGACGGAGGTGGCTCTCAGAGCAATTTTCCGGGGGTTCTGTGCTGGTAAACAAGTAATGGTGCTGGCTCCCACAACAGTTTTAGCAAGACAGCATTACAATGTTATATGTGATCGATTCACTGGATATAATTCACGCATTGCTCTTCTAAGTAGATTTCAGGTGCAACAAGAGTCTGCATAGCTATTATATTTTACAGCAAGGAATTCGTGATTAATGTGCTTACTTTCTTTGCCTGCAGACTGCGGCAGAAAAGAGAAAGCTTGCTGTGGAGATAAAAGCTGGAACTCTAGATATAATTGTTGGGACACATGCCCTATTCGGAAACAATATACATTACAATAATTTGGGTCTGTTGATAGTTGATGAAGAGCAGGTTTTTACACAGCTCTTTTATTAAACACAGACTCTATTTCCTTTTATATGATTGGCTCTTTGGTAACATTATTGTCTTAAAACCAACTTTCATTTCAGAGATTCGGTGTTAAGCAAAAAGAACGCATTGCATCAATGAAGACATCAGTGGATGTTCTTACTCTCTCAGCAACACCAATTCCTAGGACTTTGTACTTGGCTCTTGTAGGATTCCGTGATGCAAGGTGGGTTACATCAACTAGTTTCTCTTTATACTCCTTATCTATCTATCTATACATATAATCCCACTAGTTTATGGTTCACACTTTACTGCTTATAAAATGACATGTCCAATATATGATATTATGTCCATTTTACCTTTAATATCATACAGCTCTTCACTGCATGCTAATACTTTTTTCTGGCGAAACACAGTCTGATCACAACAGCTCCTCCAGAAAGGGTTCCAATTAAAACTCATATCATGGAATACGATGAGCAAAGTTTGAAGGATGCAATCGATTTTGAACTGGCTCGAAATGGACAAATATATTATGTAGTGCCTCGAGCTCAAGGTATATTGCAGAAGTTATTTCTGCATTCTAAGTTATGTTCATTAACCACTTTTTTAGTGCTTTCAATTGGTCATATCATGTGATATATCATCTTACAAATATAATCTTCAATTTACTAGAGCAGTTAAAATTAATCGTGTCTCCTCCATAACATCTACATGTGACTATTTTTGTTTATGCAGGCATTCAAGCCAAGAAGGTTTCTCTGCAGAAACTGTTTCCTGACATTACAATTAGTGTTGCACATGGAAAAGTATGGATTTGAGCTCTGTTTTAGTTTATCTGTCTTTGTATACACCTGAAAATTTCAACTTCTAGATGCTGTATGAAAAATGTTTGCCCTATTCTTGCTAAATAATCCTTATGAGCAGAAGAAATAGTAATTGTGAATTGAGAAACTGATTATTTATCCATCAATGGTTCACTATTTAAGTACTAACGTGCTTTGGAATTGTTTTTGCTAAATTACATCATACTCATTTAGGCAATGAGCTTCGGATTGTAAGAAATCCTTGACCAATGATCGGCTGTCTCATGGCTGTATTTGACTGGAAACTACACTAAAATTTCTAGATATTCATTTTCGTATAACTATCATCACTGAATTTGTAAGTTTTAAGGGTGCAATCTCTCACAAATTCAGAGCTAATCAGCTATATATTATACATCTAAATAGGAACTTTCATAATCTAAGATCTTCTGCAAAAAGCTTGTGAACAAATTTACCATTGTCTTTTGACTATCAAGTCAAAGACATGATTTACGTTTTCATTTTTACTTAAAGGCAATGGATGTTCATGGCTGTAGCAAAGTGCAGCTTTACTGGAAGAAACTATGGACACCTTTGCTCAAGGCGAGTCACAGCTACTTCTATGTACAAGCATAATTGAAAGTGGGCTAGATGTAAAGAGAGTTAACACTATCATTGTTGAGGATGTCCATTTCTTTGGCTTGGCTCAAGTTTATCAGGTGAGTAAACGTGACTAATTGCACGATTTCTAACTGTTTATACCATTCTCTTTCTAAAATTTTAAAATTATACTTCGTTCTGTCATGAAAAATGCAACAGTGAGCCCGAAGTATGAGTTGACATAGAAATGATCATGCCAAAGGATTGGCATAAGCCATTGTAGTTGTTAGCATGTAGAATCTGCAACTGTAAGTAAAAGAATCTCTTTTGCATTCTCTGCATTGTTTCGTTGAAAAAATAAAAAGATAAGCACTAGAATTGCATGCACAAAAAGCATAAGAGTTTGCTGGTCTTAAGGACTTGCAATGCAAGCACGTCTTCTTTGATGTTGCATCATTTCTGTTTTCCTTTCATGAAAGATATAGAAACATTTTTTTTTACTTTTCAGGGTATCTGTTTTCTTTAGTATATTGATGTGTATAATGCATATATTATTTTTTTAGATTAGCAATCAATAGATGATCTTATATTCTTCCTTCATACAGTTGCGTGGCCGTGTAGGCAGAGCAGATAAGGAGGCACATGCATATTTGTTTTACCCTCAAAAGAGTGCTCTATCTGACGAAGCTCTGGTATGGTCTACACACTTGAACTGTAAATACCCAAATTTTCACATTTTATTTTTATCAGAAATTTTCTTGATCATCAGCTCGCTGAAAAATTTGTAATGTGAACTACCTTTCTGCATTATCTCAATAAGAATGTTCTGCGCATAATTCAACACGTGGTCTTTAGCTGGCCACATAGGGTTATATAATACTCTGTGCATTATCACAACTTGCCAGATATCAATCATTCAATTTTCTCAAATTTTGTGTTTCAGTCTAGATTTTCACTACTAGAGTAGTGTCGTTGAGTCTGTGAAAGGAACAGGTAGTACAGTGACTCGTGCAATTATGAAGTATTATTGCTCATTTGTCGTTTTGATCTTGGCTGTTGATATCAGAGTATTTGGCTTATCTAAGGGTAAAACTCATAATATCATGTTTCTGTTTTCCAATGAAAAGCAATCATAGTATGCAATGTTTGACAGCAAAGACTTCCTGTAATTTATTTAATGTACTTTTTGCTTTTTCCAACACTTGTTTACAGGAAAAACTGGTTGCTCTTGAGGAGTTTTGTGAACTGGGACGAGGGTTTCACTTGGCAGAAAGAGACTTGGCGATACGAGGTTTTGGCAGTGTTTTTGGTGAAAAACAAAGTGGGGAAGCTGCACATATTGGAATGGATCTCTTCTTTGACATTCTTTTTGAGACTTTATCAAAGGTATAGCTGAAAACTTGTTTCTAACTATGAATTAAGCAAAATAGAACGATCACGATGAGACTTCTGAAAACGTTTTGCTGCTGTTCAGGCTGATCATCATGTTTTCTTTCAATTGGATTTTAAAGAAGTTAAGGTATGATGATTTATGACCGTAAAAAATCAATATTTGTGAGAGAAAATGAGAGTAAAACGTTTAAATTGCTTTTGTATTCACAGCTTGATTTGCAGCTGCAACATGGCAGCGTGAGTGACTATATCCAGAATCCATTGAAATATGAATCTGTCATTTCGGAGCTGGAAGCAGCAGCCTTTACTGGACTAAAAGAACTAATGTACTTGACAAATAATTTGCGCTGTGATTTTGGAAGAGAGACTCCATCTTTTGAGGTACATTTCTTAGTAAAGATCGTGTTGTTCATATCCTTTCCTTTTCTTCCCTTCCATTTTTCTGTCTAATCATGAATGTCTTGAGGACTGTTGTTTCCTTCTTTTTATACCAGATTATACTGAAATCAATTTATATACGGAGGATTGCAGCAGACCTTGGGATTGACCACATATGGGTGCGATCTAAAACTGTAGTTATGGACAGTAAAATGAGCGAGACCGTTTTTTATATAATTAAGGAGGGAATGACATCCGATTCATTGCAGTCATCACTTACATACAATGAAGGTTTGATAGAGGTGAGGGCTTTCGGGGCCAACATTTTTGGTCACTTCAAAGATACAATGTTTCATTTTCAACTGTACACAATATTTATGATTTCCATGTCTTCTCTTCGTAGCTCCAACTTCTGGTAGAGCTGCCAATCAACCGGTTAGTTGATCGAATTTTTGCTTGTCTGGTGGACCTACGAAAAGGCCTATCACATTTTGCCAAACAGAGATAAAGAGAATTTTCAAGTTATAGAGATCTATATATACAGCTTGTGTACACCTTCACGAGATGTGGAACGGGGGAGATTTTTTACATCACTCAAAGAGGTCAACACACATCATAAGCTATTCAGCAGGCAATTAAGCTGAAAGAGTTTGATACTCCCTCAGCACCAACCAGCACCAACCAGTTCCATTCTACCATCGAAGACACGAACCTGGTTCAGAGGTATAAAGTGAGCAAAATATAGCAGAGTGCAGAACATACTTCCTGTCATAGTGCTGGGATAGGCATGCCCGCCTCTCTGTTGTATCCTTCCATAATTCTTTATTTAAAGTTAATTAATCATTGTGGCGAAATGACCATTTGATAAATGATATGACATCAAATACTTGTTCATAAAACATTGTGAGTCCGGAAATACAGTTCAGAACTCATTGTACCGAATCTACATAACATGTGTGCAAATATCCACTAACTTGAGACAGAGATTTGCAAAAAAGCAGGAATAGAATGTGTACAATATATTATATAGATGTAATAATTGGAGAGCAGGAGCTACTCAGAAATGATTAGGGCCATCACTATAGAAAATCATTGTTAGCAGATGGACAAACGCCTTCTAAGCACTCGTGCTGTGATCTGTTTTTAGCCAGATTGCAATATTGAAGATTTTGCGCATGGATGGAAACAGAGAATAGAAAACTTGCCAAAAGAATTGCTGATTGAAGTCCAATTTTCCAACTGTAAATGATTTGTGATTGGTTGAAGATAGTAAATAGATGTACATTTTTCCCTAGATTGTGTTATTATAGCACATAAGATCAGGTAAAAAATGAGAGACCAGATATTTTATTAAATAGGGCAATGGTAAATATGATTGTACATTTAATTACATAAGACAATTGTATGAAGTCATAAGTCGATGGGAATTCTTAACCCATCAAATGCCAGCTGAACATCGAGCCCCTCCCTGCACACGAAAGACATCCAATCATCTTATAGATTTAGAGCAGTAAACTGAAACTTTATACATTTTGGATGTTCATCATCATCTTTTAAAAAGCAAATGCATGAAGGGAATGTATAATGCTTGACGAGCTTGCCTTTTCGACCAATCTTTGAGGTGCTCATTGTCGATGTCATGGTCGAATTCATGGGTCATCCCCACAAGTAATGCTTTTTTTGGCTGCAATCTTTTAACTGCAGCTAAACTCTGCAAAATACAAACGGAACACCTTAGTTTTCACATACTATTGCCTGGTTCTATATCATCCATGGTAACATTTTGTTCCACCATGAAAAATGAATAGAATGATACATGTTCAAAAAACCACCCAAAAGGATACAAAAACCTACCTCAGGTAAACAAAAATGTGTATTGTGTTTTCCAGTCTGAAAAAAGCACAAACCCCATGAGACAATGGAGATCAGAGTTACAAAATTTGCATACAAAACATTTCCCATGAGAATATGCATTGGCTTCCAATAAATACCCAGAGACCGTTCATTTCGCAGAGGGTGATGTGAATTCTTGCTGAGATGCCAAAGAGACACAAAACAAGCTGATTGAAGGTAATTGCTTTGAAAACAGGAGGGAAGCAACCCTGACATTTTGTGTGCTTGTCTTTCCAGATAGTGTGTAGCATCAATTTGATCTTAATCTCAATTCTACCCGTGAGTCAAACTGGCCTCTCGTGGACAACAAAACTCTATCCTATCCTATTCACCCAGCTGGACCTTGCTTGTGTGAGCTATTTATTGTGAACCTCACAATGTTTGGTTTTAAAAAACATAGATCTAAGTAGTAGGAAGCATATTCATTCATGCTTTCCCCATGGCTTTACTCTGGAAACAGGTCTTGAGTCTAGGATTGATTCATCGTGATGACATTCATAACTTCCTCAGTGAAAGCAAGAATAATGGCATTTAGTGCAAGAGGTTTAGAGAGAGGATGTGAAACCTTGTAAAGTGTGTCAAGAATCAACAAATCAACTTGCCCTGCTCCACTCTTTGAGATAGCTGCAAGAATTTCAATCCCATAATAAGAATCCAAGGTTAATCTTCACAAAAATCGAACTTGTACATGACTAGGAAGCAACTAACCATATTCTGTGCTCTCTAAGAAACGCGAGACGTCAGAAATGTAAGCTACTTTTTGTTTCCTTCCAAAGAGAAACCCTAGAGATGTATAATCTTCACCATGTTTTACCTGGCAAAAAAAGAACATAAGTTGGGAGTAATATGCATGGAAAGCCCAGCCCAGCTCTTTCTAATTGAATGCATTAGTTAATGAAGAAAGGAGGAAGCCAGACCAATTAAATACATGGAGAAAGCAAGCACAAACAACATCAAGAAAATTCTCTTGGCTATATCTCATCGAATAATGTTGTATGAACAACCAGAATTGCTCTCCTAACCTCACAGATGGTTACATGCAATAATTCGGATGCAACAGGTTAACACACATGTATAAGATTTAATATTAACATTATATTTCCCATTTCAATGCAATTGATATTTGCAGTTGCCATCATATTGAATGCTTTCTCATATTTTCCTCCCCAATCGTTATTCGGTTCAAGCTGGTAATGTTCCATTTCAATCGATAATTAGAAATTCCCATCCACGTCTATGAGCAGCTTGGTGGATCTTTCTCTCTATCTATCACAATCCAATGTAGCGTCAACAAATGCTTACTGGCAGTGGAGTGAATGCCAAACCAGCTGCTTGAAAGGAAGATTCGTGATCGATGAGTCTCCAATCAAGTTGAGCCACTCTTCTTATCTCTTGACCTTCTTTTAAGACTTTATTCACCAAGTATGCGAATTTCCATTTGACGCTGATTGTAAACACATTCACCAGTCTTAGTGAAGCATCGAATCATGTTTTGTATGAAGTATTGACTTAAGTTAACAAATGATGCTAAAAAGTAGTTCAGTAGAACCTGGTCATGCTGTGCTTGGTAAGAAAAACTGGCAATGGCTCAATGCGGTTATATGCATTAACTGGTTGTACTCCTCTAATATCATCAAGGCCCAAAATAGCATCAGCATGTTCATGTGTCAAGATGACCTGCAATTCAGAAAGTAGAAAATTGAGTCTATCACAAAGTTGGTAATGGATCATGACTACAGGCATGTCAGAAGTCACATCTATTCCCTTGTTGTTTTTCCTAGTCTGGTATGTATACTTTGATCGAGTCAGTATTTTTTACTTCAGAGAACACAGTTTTGTTTCAGATGACCCTGTATTAGGCAAGTATAATAAAGAACGATTATTCATGATGTTTGGTAAATAGCATAACGAGTAATGCAACGTATTCTTTGAGAATTCGATCTCCTTGGCAACGAGTAATAGCACAATGGTTCTATCTGCTAAATAGAATCATCACTTGAACTTTAGACGCTTATTCTTGTCCATGAAGAGTAAAGAATCTTACAGCATCCAGACGTGGAATCTGATAAGCTACAAACCAGCGTAGCACTTGTTCTTTGAAGTTCTTCCCAGCATCAATCTGGATGAATTTTCGTTGGCCATCATCATCGTGGAAGTCGATAAGAAGAGATGTATTACATCTAAAATGCCAAAATGTGATATCAAATGTGTGTTCTCCAAAAACTATGTCCAAAAACATTTAAGCTTCTCTATCTGGTTCTACAGAGCAGGTGTTGTAAACAAACTGTACGGTTGTACAGCTTGGTCAAGCATAGTGAACATTTCACTCACCCAAAGAGTTAAAACTCAGGAATTCGGCCACAGAAACGGTTAAGGAAATAAACAAATAAATCTGAGGTTCTACACAAAGAGGACTCAGATGAACCAGAGGACATAGCTCCAATCGCTTGTCTCCAACAAATGTCGAGCCAAGTTCAGTCCCCGATGATCAAACATAGAGACAGACGTTACCATCTTATACCTCACACACACACAGTGAATCGCGCAAGAGAAGCACACTTCTTATGAGCTTAATAAGACATGCACAAGAAATACCATCACCATTTACAACACAAGCACTCGCACACCGTATGCTACTTATCATCCCTAGATCGCCCACATTGCATGTATGTGAAGAATTCTGTCGGTAGATAAGAGGGAAAGAGGTCGAGCACGGACTGCATGCCTGTAATTAGGCCCGGATTCGAGGGGGGGCGGAACAGTAGGTTTGTGGCAGGCACGGGGCACAGGCACACACTTCGTACGCAACTTTATATCATCTTTGATCGCCCACATTGCATGTATGCGAGAATTCTATCGATAGATAAGAGGGAAAGAGGTCTAGCACGGACAGCATGCCCCGTAATCAGGGCGGGATTCGAGGAGCGGGAGGGGAGCTTTATGGCACGCACAGGAAGACTGGCACAGGCACAGGCACAGGCAGCAGCAATACGGAAACTCGTATCATCATAGATCGCCCACATTGCGCACGTATGCGAGGATTCTATCGGGCAGAGAAGAAGGAAAAGAGGCGAAGCACGGAGGGCATACCTGTAGTTAGGGTTGGATTCGAGGGGCGGGACGATGGCTTTGTGGCAGACGGAGCAGGGGGTGCGGTGGGGGGCGATGAGGCAGCGAGGGTTGGGGACGCCGGAGGAGCAGCCGGAGCCGAGGATGATGAGCTCGGAGGCGGAGGAAGGCGCGGGGGCGATGGCGGGGGCGAGCTCGCCATAGCTCATGAGTCCCTGTGAAGAAGAAGAAAGAAAGAAGAAAGAAAGAAGAAAGAAGAAAGAAGAAAGAAGAAGAAAGAAGAAGAAGAAAGAAGAAAGAAGAAGAAAGAACAAAGAAGAAAGAAGAAGAAAGGAAGAAGAAAGACTTTATGTGCGGTCAAGAGGTCCGGGGTTCGAGTCCTGCCAACGCCCTAATAAGAAAAAAAACACTAGCTAATTATCTCTTCATAAACATGTATGTGTACATCTCCCTGATCTCTCTATCTACCCTATATATAGTTTGTTTGATTAGATGCTAACATGCTTTTGATTTTGGAGGGTCTTTGGGATTCCCGAGTCCTGTAGGTCTTCTGTTAAGAAGCATGCATGCGCTTCCGTCGCGACTCCGTCTCGGTTTTATCGGTCTTCCCATCGATCCGATTTTATCGGTCTTCCCATCGATCCGATTTTATCAGTCTTCCGATCTTGATTATTGGGTCTTTCGGTCGATCCGATTGGTCTTCCGACCCCCGATTACCGGTCCTGAGGTCGATTCGATTGGCCTTTGCGATCCCGATTATTGGTCTTTCGAGCCAAGGGTGGTCGTGGGGACTCTGAATTAAGGAGCTTCTTTCTTCATGCAATTCTTGACACTTCCGTTGTTGTTATTCTTCTTGATGTTGTTGTTGTTGTTGCTTTTGTCCTTTGATTCTCCTTTTTCCTTATCATACGTTGGCCACAGGGTTCCAGAAATTTTCAAAGCCAGAACAGATAAACTGTGGACAAAAGACTCCAATTAATGCACGGAACTTTCGATTCGCCTTCTTAGACAAAAAAAAAAAGAGCTTGATTCCGAGCATCGGCCCCGCCTGGAACAGTACAAAAACATTCGCGGCCGCGTGCTCGAACAGGCCACAGTTTAAACGATTCGCCTTACAAGAAGGTCCTCTTTGTAGCCCCCTGATTGGAACGACGAGTCTCTCTCTCTCTATTGATGGAACGCAGGTTCGATTCGAGGTTCTAGCGCGAAGACAAGAAGCAAAGAACGATGAAATGTCGATTCTTCGATTAAGCTGCAGAAGTCCTTGCCCCGTCGCAAAAGCTCTTGGACTTTCACTTAATTTGGGTGGTTGACTTTGGGATCATTGGTCAAGATCTTCTTTTGATTCTTCTTCTTCTTCTTCTTCTTCTTCTTCTTCTTGCAAGCCGTTAAGGCATGCAATCAGACCTCTTCTGTTGATGGAAAGTCAAGAAGATGGGCAAAGTCGAAACAGAAGAAGAAGGAGAAGAAGAAGAAGGAAGCCGAGGAAGCTTCCATGGGCCGCACCGCAGAGATCGATCTGCAAATATCATGCGATTGTATGAAGCAGACTAGCTGTTTGACCTCGGACATCGGGGAATCGGATCTTTCGGAGAAGAAGACCTTTGCGCAATTGCACCACACAATCATATATGAAGTAGGTTGAAGTGTCGCCATCTTTCCTTTGCATTGACTTGCTCTTTCCGGGTCATGTCAGCTGTGGTTGGGGGAGCTGCCATGGCCTTAATTTGCAATATGTGATGGCATTTCTTCATCCAAATGTAGCAGTAGTAATAGTAGTAGTAGTAGTAGCTTCCTGTTTTGGAACCAGTAAAATCTGAATGGCTTTTGAAAGCTGTGAAAATCACCAAGCTTTCTGATTGTTTAACCCAGTTCCATGTTGTTAACCAAGTTCCAATGAAGACATGCTTCATCTGATGCAGGAGATGATACAAACCAGTTCCATGAAGACCATATGATCTGCAGGAGATGAGGAGCTCCAGCCCCCTCTTCCTGCATTTAGTAGCCCTCCCCAAATCTAGCTGTTCTAATTTTCTTTCCTCATTGTCAAAGAGGCTGCGATGAACCCCTAACAAGCCATGAATTTCAAGCAAAAGCAAAACATGGTGGAAGGCAACAGGAAACCAGTAAAAAAACTGTATTTCCGCGCAGATCCTGTATATTCAGACTTGTTTCCTACTGATCACAACCATAAACAAAACCATCTGAACAGTTTGGGCATCTGCCCTGTACTTTTTGTGCCCATTACTTCTTAAATCGGGATTGAGATTCAACTCTGATCACAGCTGGAACATAATATCCCAAAGAGTTCACATACTCCACCAAGCTTCCTACAGATCCAGCTTGGGAATCGGTGTAAGCATCTTCTCTAGGAAAACACAATCTCATGCTAATCGCGATCATGTACACAGCTTGGTTTGTGGCACAAGCATGTGTTCAATAACTAACAGAGCCAGTTAGGATTGAGACATCATCATAAGGCCATCAATTAGGGCTGAAATATGCCCATCAACTCATATAGTTGGAGCTCTTGGAAGTTGGAGGTATTTGACACACTAATAATTATGTCTCTGGATATCTGGAAGTCTGAATATCCAAAACTATGAAGGATGATCAGCTTTGAAGCTCCTTCAAAAACTTTCTAGTGATCTCTGCATCACTTCTCAAAACATAATTGGAGCTCTTCTCACATGCATGAGCAACAGTAGAGGGAACATATACATGTTCAAAAATATTGAGCAAATACGGTGATACCCATTAACTTACTTGCGGAGCTTCTGTACAGAACACTAATTCCATTATATTTACGTAATGATGAAAATACCAGTTTCTGCCCTGCCCTGAATGAAACTTCCATGTTTTCTGAGACCAGATCGTATGCACAGATCCAGATGCAGATGATTTCAGAAGACATTCCACAATTTATTTTTACATCAAAGGGTCATCAAAGGGTCATCACAAGCTACTTAGTTTAACACCTGAAGATGGGTAAGAGTTGGTGTTAACAGTGGGGGCATTAAAAGTAGTACATACACATATGTGGGTTTTCTAGAACATAGAAACCTCGACACATGCCTTTTTTAACTTCCCCTTGAGAAACATGAAAATCAAATAAGAGTGAACTATAATTTTCTACATTTAGATACATCAAAACTCTATGCGACCTGAACAGACCGTCGGTTACAGCAAGGGATACTCATCAGCAATGCAATGCAATGCAATGTGATTCTTTGCTCGACCCTCACACACCATTAGAAAACATGGTCAAAAAAACCCCTCTTTGGTTGGCGAATGTCGGTGTTTCCGTGCTTCTTTCTTGGCCTAGAAAGAATAATGCATGAAATGTGAGTCAAACATGAGTGGAAAAAGCATCAAGGATGTATAAAGATTTAGCCACTGATTAATTTAATACTAACAGAATAATCGAAAGCTTACTACCACTAATATAAACACATACACATGTATCCATGAGTGCATAAATACATATGGTTTTAGTTATCAACCAGGCTATAGTTGTTTTCATATGGAACAGAGAGAGAGAAGTACCGAGGCAATCAAGTTCTCAAGAGCAGTCTCGCCATTGCTGTCAATGAAGCTTCGCAAAGATGATTGCACACTCGGACTAATCATCTGCTCGAGCTTATGCAAAGAAGCACTGTTGTTCTTACTTGGATTTTGCTTGAAGAGCTTCTTCTTCACGAGGCATTCATACATAAAGGCTGCACCATTAAATTGGGGGAGAACCAACCAACATGCAGCGAAAAACTTTAGCTTTCCCCAGAAAGGTATCCTAGCATAAGAACAAGTTGTGCACAACGATTTCAATAAATCCTCAGAATTCCACTACAATAGGCATTGTATGAAGACATGAAAATTGTGAAATGAACTTTCAGTTGATGTTTCACAGATAAGATGTGCACAGAAATGAGGACTTGGCTTGAAGCCTCAACAACCGCTCAGAATTTCATTACAATATACATTGTTTGAATATATGAAAATCCAGAAATGAACATCAATGTTTTTTCTCATTAGAACAGGTGTGCAGTAGTAGAACGGAAAACCCTGTAATTGAGCTTTGTGGGCATATTATAATCTCTATTGCAATCATCAAGATGCTAGTAAAAACTATCAATATGCAATAGCCTTTCCTCCAGCATTAAGACGCTAAGTTTTATGTACATTGCAAACTACGTCAAAAAATGCCAAGGTCCATCCACTTAAACATATGAAAAATGAACCCACATGTATGCATGCTCGCATGGATCTATATATAGCTGCATGCACACACACATGCGACCAGATACAGAATGCATTCATTATGAGATAAGGAAAACAAATTACCAGGAAAACAACTGCCAAAGTGTCATCTCGACTAGGGTAACAAATGAATACAAGATCCAATATGTCAACCATTGTTGATCGTCCAGCTTTGAAGGGCTCTCAATGGCTTTAATTGATGCATATCTATAAACATATAACAGAGGAATTATATATAAACGCATATATCCATGCATACATATAAATATGTATTCCAATTATACACATATGCCATATATGCAAATAAAAACTTACAAGGGATAAAGGAGCGTCACAATCGGTCTGCAAAAATAATTAACAAAAAAGAACACACATTAGCAGGAAAAAAGGGAGCAGATCCCTTCTAGTCAATTTCACATGTAATATGATGTTCGCTATTTCTGAAGAAAACCCTACTGATTCAATGAAGATATGATATAAAACAGCAAATGTATAAAGTAAGTGGCCCGTAGTCTTTCTGAAGCTATCCCTACAACAACTGAAGAAGATGCTGTGATTGTTGCCAAATTTTGAAGAAGAACCCCTTGCTTTACGGTAAAAAAACTGCTATAAAATGTATATGAACAGAATTCTGAACTTTAGAGACTAAAGATGATAATCGTTGCTCGTTTCTAAGCAAAACCCCAATAAATACAGAGAGTTTCCTGCTCCTACATGTATGATTCACCTTATTTCTGAAGATCGACCTAGAAATAAATGAAACCTCGAACAACAAAGAGAAAACCCATATGAAGACTTAAAATATAGTGCAAAATGTAATCCTCACACTGAATGATTTTTCACAGAAAAAATGGCTCACTCCGAGCCTTTCCATTTCTTCCCAATGTCTCTGGAAGAAGTTCGGGGCGGGAAAGAAGAAGCTCAAAAGGTCTAAAAACCCTAGCCAGAGACCAGAGAAACAGAACAGAGAAGAGATTTACCCTCCAAACGTGTCGAAATGGGTGAAGATGGCACGCCACCATCCCATCCCCCCCTCTCTCTCTCTCTCTGCTGTGCAACGAATTGGGGTTTCTCGGATTGGAGAACAGAGATCTTGCGGATTTGCTCCGATCACAAAACGAGAGCTGAGGTGCAGAGTATGGTGTATGTATGTATATGCGTTTGTATGCTAGAATGTGTATGCATGGATTGTATGCATGCATGTGTGGGTGCATGTATCCCATCGGTGTACCTATGCATGTATGTATCTATGCATGCTAAGGATGCATTTGTGTGTGCATGCATGCATGCATGTGTGGATACATGTATCCATCTGTGTACCTATGCATGTATGTATCTCGGTATGCTAAGGATGCATTTATGTGTGCATGCATGCATGCATGTGTGGATGCATGTATCCATCCGTATGTATGTATCTATGGATGCTACGGATGCATTTGTGTGTGCATGCATGCATGTGTGGATACATGTACCTATGCATGTATGCATTTGTGCATGCTAAGGATGCATTTGTGCATGCTAAGGATGCATTTGTGCATGCATGCATGTATGTGTGCGTATGTACATATTGTGCCATGTAGATGGATGGATGGATGGATCCCTGGCGTAATAACATCCTAGTTGTGCCATCAAGGCCAATGAATGTAAAGATTAGTGTTTCTGCTTATGTGGGTGATGCGGAAGCCCAAATGCGCCAAAGTCTTTGACAACAAATCAGTGCCTCCTACTGATGCAGCTAAGGAAATTTGGTCCATAATTGTTCGTGCTCTGAAAGGCCGATATGATAGCATTTCTGATCATTCAACCCATGATATGTTCTATAAACAATGGTATCATTCTCATTTGTTTGAGATCCGTAACGATATAGCTATATGGATTCCCCATTTGGGTTATTGTAGCCATTTGGCTGATAACTAATTGACAATATAAGTTTTGGGGAAAAAAAAAGGAAAGGTCAAAGTAAGGGGGCTCTACTACTACTACTACTTCTTCTTCTTCTTTTGACTAGTTTTCCAACCTCGTCAAATAAAGACATCTACAGAATTGGCCAAGATCTTCCAGATACGTCGGTGGTAATTTAAAAGCGGGATCTTATTGGAGCTACGCGCAACAAACAGAGCTTCGTCGCAATGAAACCCCATTTCCTCCTCCGCGAGCTCTCGCGGCCATTTCTCCATGCAGATCCTCACCACATAGACGCAAACTTAAGTGATCACGATGCGCTGCTTCTCCGTTGCCATTACCAGAAAAAGCAAGTAAAACATAAAGAAACGGTGGCTTTCGTCCCCATAAAGATCCCTTTCTAAGTCTAAGAAGGAGCCGAGAAAATGATCAGTTTGGCGACGACAGCATCTGATGATGCATGAGAGCCGGCAGGTGATCGGTAACATGCATGTCGTGCGTGAATGTATGTAATGCACGCACGCACTCATGCATGCATGCATGCATTGGCATGTATGCTGCGCATGGGTATGCATGTGCGGGCGTTCAAACGCATGCATCGGCATGTGCGTTGTACGCATGGTATGCATGCATCGGCATGCATGTATGTATGCGTGCATTGGCATGCGTGGGTGCATGGGCATGCGTGTGATGCGCATGTACGCGTGCGTGGGCATGCATGTGATGCGCATGTACGCGTGCGTGGGCATGCATGTGATGCGCA